>PVIJ01004133.1:0-17683 GCA_004024925.1 Scalopus aquaticus | reverse complement strand
ACCCCCATTGGTTCTTTCAGGAGGTGCCTCCTCGAGACTCCACTAAATAACCTGACCTGCTGGACGGGTCAAAATTTGGGGATTTCAAAGAATGATAATATTCCTGATAGTGTCATTTTCTGTGTATGGGGTGGGGGGGGTGACTAGAGCCAAGATGGGAGGGACCCTGTAAAGACACAATGAAGAAGTAGAAGACTGGGTGTGCTGGCTGGGCAACTGCTGCTGTTTTGCTCACACTAAGTCAATCAACAGCAGGGACAGAAAGCCTCAACTGAAAGAAGGTGGCTAAGCAGAAAGATTTTTACAATAACTAAATGAAAACTGACAGGTTCAGATTTTTAAGAAAAGGGAGAAATGAGGCTAGTTCGCCTGGAGAAGAGGTGATTCTGAGGAGGGAAAAATATATAAGAATAAAATGGAAGCGCTAACTGATTTGGGGAGAGGAGAGAGGCCAAACTGGGGAAACGTGGAGGGAAGGAGTGAGAAGAGGAGAAACTTTTGAGGCTGCATGTTGAGGACGGTGACAATCGAGAGAGAGAGGGGGGTTAGGGAGAAAAAGAGTGAGGTCTGGAAATAAGCAGATCTCCAGGCCGGGGGGCGGTGGAGAGGTTGCGGAGCTGAAGGGGCGAAGCCGCAGCGCTGTGGTGGGCGAGGGGCAGGGGAAATCTGGGCGGAGCAGGTGCAGAGGCGGCCTCGGAGGAGGCCTGCGCCTTCCAGTTTCCGCCCAAAGCCGGGCCGAAGTGGGTGCTGCTCCCGGCCAGAGGACGCTCCCTGGCCGTGCGGGAAGCGCGCAGGACGCCCAGCGGCACGGCCGGCGCTGCGGCAGCCAGGCCCGGGGAGCCATGCGGGGCCCCGACCGCGGATCCTGCGGGCGCAGCCGCTGCGGCTGCCGCGCGTCCCGCCGCGCGCACCACGCGCCGTACTGGCCCGGGGACCCGGCGCCGCCGTCCTCGCAGCTGTCACCAGGCGGGGACCGGCGGCACCCCCAGCCGGCTGCGAGCTGGGCAGCGGCGGCCGAGGAGGAAGAGGCAGCCGCAGCGGCCGCGCCCTGGGTGAGGTGAGAGCGCGGCGGAGCCGGCAGGCTGCGGACTGCGGGGAGCGGGGCGCCCAGCTGGGAAGGAGGACCTGGGGCCGGGCCCTGGGGGGGGCGGGTGCCTGCTGACCGCAGCGCGCTTGGAGGGCAGAGGAGGCGATTGCCTGGAAATAAAGGTGGGCGCCCGCTCTGTCCGTGGTAGCTGGGGACACCGGGCCTCTTCCCAGGGGCTTTGCTGGGTGATGCCGAGGCGACCGTGTCTTGGCGGGCGGAGGTTAGAGGCCACGCCTCGTGGCCGAATCAAAGGAAGATGAGCGCTTGACTAGGGAGGCCCTGCCACGGTGGACGCATCAGGGGCCGCCAAGGAGGACAGGGCAGGACATTGGCTTGGTGTCGGTGGAGAGAGCACGAGCTCCTTCTCCACACGCTTTGCTGTTTTTGGACCTCAGACCCCGGCAGCCGGTGGGGGTGGGGGTGATTTTTAATTCCTAGTCTGTGTCTCTTCCCTGAAAGCAGGAACCCTGCTTGATGGCTGATGCCATCCGGCTCGACCAGCCCCACCTAGTCCTAGCCCTTTCCTTGGCTCTGGCTTGGGAGACTAGACAGATTAGGCCCAAATTTTCTTCATGGAGCAGCAGGGTGGGGATCTGCCAGGCGTGCGAATTTTTTGGAGAAGAGACAGATTGTGCTGCTGCCTTTTAACAAATATGCACGTCCTTGCCTCGTATCCTTAGTTTATTCTTTTATTGGAAACCAGGAGTCACAAACATAGGACAAGACAGTACTGGTTTGCATGAAGCCTTCAAGGCTCCCGGTGCAGTAGCATGGGTCAGAATTCAGTTCCTTTTTAAGATTTATTTATTTTTGCATACAAGAGCTGAGGTGCAGGCCAGAGGCGAGGGGTGGTGAGAGGGTTCATCAGAGACAGAAGGGGGAGCAGAACAGGCGGGTGGACCAAAATACACTGCGGAGGGGAGCAGCAGGCGAGGCAGGAGAGGTCTGCTGCGCCATGTGGGAGTCTCCCTGGCCGCGCATCGAACTCCCGCCACAGCTGCAGACAGCGCCACAGCACTGTGCCCAACCCATTGGGCCACCAGGGAGGCCCAGAATTCAGTGCCCTTTTCATATGGAATAATGTCCTTTATTTGTCTGTACCAAATTCTGTTCATCTGATCACCTCTTGATGGATATTTGGGCCATTTCCACCTTTTGGCTACAGCAACTAATGCTGTTAGGAACATTGGTGTCCAAATAGCTGTTGGGTCCTTCCTTCTAATTTTTTTCACTCTATCCATAACTAAAATTGCTGAATATGTGGTGATTCTGTGTTTAATTCTTGAGGAACCACCATGTTATTTTGCAAAGCAGCTGTGCCATCTTATATTCCCACCAACATGGCCAGCGTAGCACAGGGTTCCAATTTCTCCACATCCTCACCAGCACTTTTTACTTTCTGGGTATTTTTTGTTTGTTTGTTTTATAAATAATAACCATCCCAATGAATGTCAAGTGGACTCTCAATGTGTTTTTTATTTGCATTTCCCTAGTGATTAGTGATGTCAGAGATATTTTTAAGTCTCATATTTATCATTTTTAGTGCTCTTCACTAATTTGTTTAATATTAGCTTTCCAACTGGTAGCATTTTCCTCTGCCTGAAAGAATTTCTTTATCTTTTTACATTTATTTTTGCATAGAAGAACTGGGGTGTAGGCCAGAGGTGGGCGGTAAGAGGATTCACCAGAGGCAGAGTGGGGAGCGGAACAGGTGGATCTACTGAAATACACTGCTGAGGGGAGCAGCGGGAGAGACAGGAGAGGTCTGCTGCGCCATGTGTGGGTCCAGTGAGAGCACTGAGATTTAACCCCTAGAGAGGGGAGGCCCTCAATATTTCTTACGTTTGTTGTGCAGATATACTGGTGGGGAATTATTTCAGCTTTTGTATGTCTGAGAAATTCTTATTTCCACTTTCATGTTTGAAAAATGTTTTTGCTGGTTGTCAGGACTGGTTACATATGTAAAACCCTCTGTTAAAAAATTATTAAGATTTTCCAGTCCTTGGGAGCATCCTCCTTCTACCGTGTGACTGCACATTGCACACACAAGTCTTCTCTGCTGGTTATAGAATTACAGGTAACTTCTTTTTTCTTTTAAGAGTGCTTTAAAGATGTTGTTCTGCTGGTTTTTTTAGCTTGCAGTTTTCCTGATAAATCTCATCTCTTTATCTTCATTCCTCTGTAAAGTAATGGGTCTTTTTTCCCCTCTGAATACTTCTAAATTTTTCTTCTATTATTGATCTTAAGCAATTTGATTATAATGTACCATGGTGTTGTTAGCTTTATGTTTATTGTTCTTTGGGTTTGTTAAGCTTATTGAATATATGTTTATAGTGTTCACTAAGACTGAACAATTTTCAGCCTCAATTTTTTTTGTCATCCCTTCTAATTCTCCTCCATTAGGAATTCATATGCATATATAATAAGTCACTTGAATTTTCTCCACCGATCACTGAGGCTTTGTTCATTTCTTTTCTGTTTTTCTTTATTTTATCTAGGATCATTTTTATTGCTCTATCTTCAAGTTCACTAAGCTTTTCTTCTGTCTAATATGTTATTCTAATTCAGTGTATTTTTTTCATCGCAGATACTGTTTTTTGACCTCTAGAAGTCTAGTTTGTGTCTTTTTAAAATAACTCCCATGTATTTTATTTAACCTAATCAATCTATGTTTTTGACTATATGGAATGTTATAGTAACTGTTTTAATTAATTCTAACATCTATCAATTATATACTGTTCCTAGTATGGTTTTTAGCGATTGACTTTTCATTTTATGTAGTGTTTTTCTGCTGCTTCATATGCCTGGCAATATTTGATTTGATGCCACACATTGAGTGTTTTGCCTGCTAGGTGCTAGGTGATTTTATGTTTCTGTAAATATTCTTGAGTTTCCTTCTGAGACATAGTTAAGATACTTGGAAACCATTTGACTTTTTGGGTCTTGTTTTTAATTTTTGTCAGGTGGTGCAACCAAAGCAGTATTTCATATACGGTTCACTTTCCTCACTACTGGGATGATCCTCTTCTGGGTACTCAACAGACCATGAATTACGATTTTTTTTTTCTCACTTTGGCTGTTGTCTCCACTCCAGACTAATAAATATATTAGACTCTTCCAGATTGGAGCCTAGCATCAGTATTCTCTAAAAGCACTCAAGGTTTGCTCAGCAGAGAACAGTATGTGCAGGTTAGAGAACACTGAGTTAAAGAAACTTGCATTTATAAACAATTCTGAAAGACTTTCAGGTTCTTGCCCTCCAACCAAGACACAAAGGTGGCTGGGATTTTTGTTTTATGTTTACTTTTGATAGACCAGGCAGAACTCTAGTTTTAAAGCAGGGGCTGACATATTTAGATCTTTTTTAAATTCACTGGTAGAACATCTCTGTGAGAACTGAAGTTCAGTGGCTTGAGTGAAGAGCTAGGAGATCGCTGAGAAGTTGTTATAAATGCTTCCGGCAGGTCTGAGAATTTCTCAGGTAGAACTGGGACTTAATAAAGTGTGGAAAATGAGGAAGAGAGGGCAAATAAGAGTTACTCTTAAATTTTCAAGTCATTCAAGGAGTGATTAGCAATGTCATTAACGAAGACAGGTAATATATTAGGAAAAACATGTATCAAGGAAATTAATTATTGCAATACTTTCATGTGGAAAATCCAAAAGGAGCTGTTTTGTAGAACTGTCTCCTGACTTCCAATTTTTTTCAAATCATGAGAGTAAGAAAACACTCAAGAGCATGTCTTTTGGTGATGAACATTTTTTTTAATTTTCTCTTTATTTTTTAATTTTCTTACATCATTGTTCATTTTTGTGCAATAATTGGTTTCCCTCTTCAGAAGTAGTCCCCATAGTTCTCCTGCCACCTTATTACCCATAAGCCCACCATAGTCCTTTGTCTTCTTCCCTACCCTGTTTTGATCCCCCTCACTGCCTGCCCCTTGCTGTATGCCTCAGATCTATGGTCAGCTTGCTGGTTTTGTCTTTTTCTTGACTGTTTACTTGGTTTCTCTATATTCCGCATGTAAGTGAGACCATCTGATGTATGTCTTTTTCCTTCTGGCTTATTTTGGCTAGCATCACCCCTTCCAGTTCCATCCATGTTGCTGCAAATGGCATGAGTTTATCTTTTTTGATCGCTGAATAATATTCCATTGCATATATAGACCACAACTTTTTGATCCATTTATCTATTTTGGGACATTTGGGTTGTTGCCATATCTTGGTAACTGTAAATAGTACTGCAATAAACTTAGGAGGTTTCCTCTTGAATTAGTGTTTTTGTGTCCTTGGGTAGAGCCCTAGGAGTGGAATTGCTGAATCATGTGGTAGAGCCATTTTTAGTGTGCTGAGGAACCTCTACACAGCTTCCCATAGCGGCGGGACCAGTTTACATTCCCACCTGCAGTGTAAGAGGGTTCCTTTATCTCCTCATCCTCTCCAGCGTTTGTCGTTTCCAGCTTTTTTGTTTGTTTGTTTTTTGTTTTTAATGTGGGCCATTCTTACTGAAGTGAAGTGGTATCTCACTCTGGTTTTGATTTGCATCTCCCTGATAATTAGAGAAGCTGAACTTTTTTCATATGCCTGTTAGCCATTTATTTGCATTTCTCCTTTGAATGATTTTGAACAGATAAATGTTTTTGGTTTTACTTGCCTAGGGTTAGTAGTAAGATCTGTTTACATTTCCTAAACATACATCAGTTTATATTAGAATAAAGGATGTCTTTGAGGTGACAAGTTATCAGACCAGAGATTATTTTTTTTATGGCAGCATTTATTCCCTTTTTGGGGGGACACCAGCCCTACATTTCCTCTTGACACTTTTTTCATTATTGATTTAGTAAAGCCTTGGTGGGAAGTTCACTTAAGTCACCCTGCCCTCTCCTAACTGGAAGGTGACGAGAACCACAGCAGGACAACCCAGTACTTTCCATGAACATCTCCATGAATTCATATTTCCATGATGTGAGTGGAGCAGCACATGAGTAGAAGAAATGGTTAAGAATGCTAAGAAGTTGGGGCCTCCCTGGTGGTGCAATAGGTTAAGCACAGCGCTGGAGAGCTGTCAGCAGCTGCAGCAAGAGTTCAATTCCCGGCTGGGGAGATTCCCACATGGCGCAGCAGGCCTTTCCTGTCTCTCCTGCTGCTCCCCTCAGCTGTATATTTTGGTCGATCTGCCTGTTCTGCTCCCCACTCTATCTCTGGTGAATCCTCTCATTGCCCCACACCTCTGGCCTGCACCCCAGCTTGTATGCATAAATGAATTGATCTTAAAAAAAAATACTAAGGAGTTGATTTCCTTTTAAGACCATTGGGAAAACAATGTGGGGTTTAAAGCAGGAGAGCATAAAATGGTCTGGGAAATCTTTAAAAACATCACTTTGCAGTCATAGAACAGATTTTAGGAGGCCAAGAGTGGCTGCAAAGGAAGCTGCTTTGTGTTGTTGCAGTAAGTGGTCCAGAGATGAGAACGTGGTGGCTTACATTGTGGTAGTGGTATTGGGGCTGGGAAGAAGCAAAGTGATTCCAAATATATTTTGGAAGTAGAAACAATAGGATTTGCTGGTGATTGGCTGAGGGGAATGAAGTTAAAAAGGGGAGATCGCAAGCCTTTTTAAAAAGAGTAAATCAAACCTAAAATTATTCTAAAAATGTCTTTCAACAAAAAAATTAATGTCAATTAAAAGAAAAAAGTAATCTCCCTTATAGCCCAAATAATTCATTCAGGTTAAATAATTTGACAAAAACCACACAATTATGACATGGTAAAAGTGACACTTAATTGGCTCCCAAATATCTGCTTCCTGTGTGCCAGACTAATTATTTTTATTACTAATACATTATTGTATTATTATCTATTATCTATTGTATTATTATATTCCCCACAGTGTATGCTTTCTAAATTTTTTTTCTTTCAATGACCCTAGATTTACTTTTCCTTAAAAAAAATCATAACAAACAAAACAACCACAAAAGGTTTTTGATAGAGCTTTGGCAAAATGATTGGTTTCCAGATTAGCATGAAACTGTGAAATGTCATCTGATTTAAAAAAAGAAGTTGCATTGTTAAAATCTGACCATGTGAGGATCTGCTCTCTAATTCAGATGGCGAAGTGCCTGAAGGTCAGCTCAAAGAAATGAATGACCTGTTTAAAACAAACGGAAGTATACCTAGACATGACGAAGAATCTATTAAAAAAAAATCAGAGAGATCCATATCTAGGTTAAAAAATGGTTGAATTGAACATTTCAAAGGGAAATCTGGGACACTGTTCAAACAACAAAGAGTAAAAAGCAAGCTGGCTCTCTGCCCAGAACAATAGGCTTATGCATTCATAGAATGTGGGGCTTTTGTCCACTGTGTGTGTGCTTGCGCTCACCCATGTCCGACCACACAACACTGGCTAGAGAAAGTGGAACCAACAAAAGCAGTGTTAACATGAACAAGTAACCTTAGTGTCCAAACGGAAACAATACCTTATCTTAGTGTCTGTTTAGTCTCCGTAATATTCTAATCTATCCCATCTTTTGGCCTCGTTGCTATGTAAACCTTGACTTTGGAATATCTAACTAAAACATACAGGTTTATTATAATCTCAACCAGAAAGATTTTCAGGCACCTATTTTCTGAAAGAGAAAAAACTCTTGGTAGTAATTAAAAGTACATTCTGGCGAGAGATTGCATAAACAGCATAGTCTGCAGAATGGTCTTAATAACAGTGCTACTTTTCACTCTTTATTTTCACCATAAATCTAGTTTCCTATTGTGCAGTTTTAAAGAAATGCTGAGTTCTTTGTCCTTCTTTCCTGTGAAGTGAATATTAACTGCTTTGTGCATGGGAGGGCTGGTTTCTAACTTGATGGCTTGACCTTATGGTAAGGGAAGGTTCTGGAGTCTGTATCTGTTACTTGTTTGTTGCATAAAAAAAAATCACCCCCAAACTTGGTGGCTATGATGTTAATTTTTTGTATCAACTTGGCTAGACCACAGGGTGCCCAGCTATTTGGCTAAACATTATTTCTGAGTCTGTAAAGGTATTTTCAGATGAGATTAGCATTTGAAATTGGTAGATTAGGTAAAGCAAATAATCGCCCTCCCCATTGTCCCGTACAAAGGATAGGTGGCGAACTTGATCCCAGGGGGCCCAAGACCCGGAAATGAGGACCGCCCTGCGGGGCAGATGCTGGTGCAGAGTCAGGGGCATAACCAGAGTGCCACTGGCAGGAACCACACAAGCCATCTGGAGGCAAATGCAAAGAGTGGTACTTCTGGATGGCCAGGCAGGTGGCACAGATGAGTGACTGAGTGACGCAGGCCAGATGTGCCCTGGGGTGGTGTGGGTGACTCTGAGTACCTGGACTGTGTGACCCATCGAAGGACCAAGCAACATACTGGAGACCAACTCTGTAAATTCGGCTCTGCCAGCAGGGGGCGCCTGTAGATGGTTTTCACTTTTCCAAGATCAGGTTTGGTGCATGTGGACCAGCAGCTCTTACCAAAGGGGAGGCTCTAATTGGGTGACATTCCCTGTGCAGCTGGAAGGCCTCAGAGGCTGCATGGGGGCAGAGCATGGCTTTGGGTTTGTTTTTTTTAATCATTTTGCATATTTGTTTATTTATGCATACAAGAACTGGGGTGGAGGAGGCGGGGTGAGAGGATTCACCAGAGACAGAGTGGGGAGCAAAACAGGCAGATCTACTGAAATACGCTACTGAGGGGAGCAGCGGGTGAGACAGGAGAGGTCTGCTGCGCCATGTGGGTCAGCTCCCTGGCTGGGAATCAAGCTCATGCTGTAGTGATTGCAGATAGCTTTATAGTGCGGAGACAACCCCTTGTGCCACCAGGGAGGTCCAGTAATTCTTTTTCTTATACCACAACCTCTAACCACTGTCTTAGACATGGTAGTACTGGTACTAGTGGTAGCTAGTATTTCTGTGCCTGTTATTATAGTGTAAACAGCCTCAAAATGGGATAGTTTTCTCTTATGAAAATGGTATCTTAGTTGAATCACGGTGATAATATTGGGTGTGCTTGTTCTTTCACTGAACTCATAGCTTGAACTCATTCACTTGAACTTTGAAAGGATAAAGGCCCAATTTTTTTGGCCTAGGACTATCAGATACTTGACATAGAGTGCAACCACTCAGTATTGTGGCTCTCATATGCTAAAACAAAAATTAGGGAAAAAAAAGTGGGTACACAAATGTGGGATTTTTCCCATTAAACTTTTTACTTGATTGTGTGAGCCTTTCTGAGGCTGTTTCTCACTATTTCTGGATCCTTGCCAGCTGGAAGAAAGGACAAAACAATTGTTCAAAATTGTCAAGAATTGACTTCCGATAGTTCTAGGTGGAGGAGAAAGCGTCTGTCTTCATTATGTATTTTGTCTTTGTCCTGGGGAGGATTATTTTGATGAACCCTCTTGATTGTGCAGATATGAGTTAAGTACTTACCAGGGATAGTGCCTACTATTAAGTAACCCAAGGCAGATAATTCAAATTCTGTTTAGTTGCATCAAAAGCTGACTTAGGAGAGGTGGTGTCTTTTACTTAATCACATAAGGTGATCATTTTAATTACTCTTAGGAGACACTCACTGAGATATTTAGGAGTAGAGGAGCTGCAGCTTTTCCAGTGGTGCATCAGTAATTATGTGTGTGTGGAGAGAGAAAAAAGAGAATATGGCAAAACCTTAACAATTAGTAAATCAAAGGAAGGATTTATAGGACCTCATTGTACTATTTGTGAGACTTTTCCATATGCATAAAATTAATTTTTTTTCAAAATTGAAAGTTTTAAAAATAAGTGTTTTATGTATGTGTGTGTGCCTCTATATACACACATAATACATACCCATCTCCCCAGGGTTCAAACTGTAAAGGAGACAGACTATCAATGATGCTCAGTATCTGCCAGAATTTTAAATCCAGAGAAATCCATCTTGGTGGGTCGGAGACAAGCCCATAGATGGTGGAAGCAAGACACAAAGAATGACCGTGGCTAGCACGGTTAGCAGCAGTCTGCTAGCTGAGAATCCAGGCCAAGCTCTACACCAGGGCCACACACATCATTAGCCATCATCCCAGAGGGTTATTAAGCCGTCTAGACAGCCTGACACAGCCTCGGACTGAAACTCTCTGTCCCATCCTGGCAAATGACTCAGGTCTTAACGATGGCGCAGCTGTCACCGAGGTCTTGAAAGCTACTTGTGAATTTCTTCCAGTGTCACTTCTGGATCTGAAATTTAGTTATTTGTTTTTTAAAGATTTATTTATTTATGCATACAAGAGCTGGGGTGCAGGCCAGAGGTGCCAGGCAGGGGTGGGTGGGGCGGTGAGAGGATTCACCAGAGACAGAGTGGAGAGCAGAACAGGCAGATAGACTGAAGTACACTGCTGAGGGGCAGTGGGGAGACAGGAGAGGTCTGCTGCGCCATGTGGGAAGCTCCCTGGCCGGGGATCAAACTCGTGCTGCAGTGGCTGCGGGCAGCTCCACAGCACTGTGCTTAACCCATCGCGCCACCAGGGAGGCCCTCCAAAATTTAGTTATTAACCCTCACATCAGTCCCTTCAGTTTTAAAGACCTGTTATCTGTGTTCAAAGCAAGGAGAATTATCCAGGCGATTCACACAAGTCTTTTCTCATCATACCCAACCCCCTTCCCAGAAACCCACATGCCGCCTTGCTCGCACAGCCCCCTCCCCCAACATCAGAGACACATAAATAGTGGGTGTTGAAAGGAGAAGGGGGATTGTATGAGTAAATTACCACCAGCTGTCTGTGGCTTGATCATAATTTCTTTCCTTGAGGTTTTTGTTACAGCTGACAGACAAGACGAGCTGGTGAAGGAGAGGGGTCTGAATAAGTGCGCGTGCACACACGCACACGCACACACGCACACCTCTAGATGGGGGAGGAGGTTGGGAGGTGGAGGGGGGGACACAAGATGGAGGAAGTGTGCTACGCCGTTTGTCCCTGCAATTGTGAGTGAGGGCACCGTCTCATTCCGCCTCCTGGCCAGAGCCTTGGTCTCCTGTGATAAATCAGAACTGAGAAATGGCCGGTCTGCGTCCCTGGCCAGCCCTGGAGAGCACTTGGAGCCAAGTCCAAATTAAAATGTAGGGCTCCTCCTCGGGCTTGGAATCCCTGTCTGCAAACGTTAATAAAAAAAAAAAATGAGCTATCATTTATCAAATATTTAAAATGTGCTGGACAACGAATTAAACACTTGATGTATTATTTCATCTGACTCTCACAACTACCCTACTAGGGAGTTATCACTAACCTCATTTTACAGATGAGGAAACTGGAGTTGAATGAGTCAGAATCACAAGGTTGGAAGTTAACAGAGAGGGGATTTGAACCCAAGTCTCCCTGACTCAAGAGCCAGCCATCTTAACTATATACTCTGCCGTCGTACCTGCCCGTGACGTGGTTGTAGGGCAGGGTAAGGGTGCCCCAGGAGCCCTCAAACCTGATGGCTGATGTTCTACACCAGCCACATCAAGACAAAGCATATTCTAATACGCAAGACCTTCAATAGAAAATAACTTTTATACAATTGATGTGCAACAAAGAGAAGAGAAAGAATACAGTTTAAAGTTTCCCCATGAAGTACCCAAAGTTACCCATCCCCTTGCGGGTAAATGCCCAGCCAACAGGGTTGGCCCAAAAGCTTGCAGCAAGTCTACAGCACCTTCTGGTGGGGACCGCTAGGAAAGGGGCAGAAGGCAAGTCTGGAGGGAAAAGAGCAAGGTCACAGTCCACTTGTGAGCCTAGTCACGGGTTTCTCACCCACTTCTGTCTCTTTTAAGTGTCTCCTTCCATGGCCTCCAAGGCCAGAAGCAAGCGCAGCTTCCGGACACCTCTGTTCTCCCAGTGCCTTCTCCCGTCCTCTTCTTGATCCCCTTCCTTCCTTCTTGCTGCTCAGTTCCACCCTCCCTTGGGTGGGGCAGGGAACCTGGACCCTCCCCTTCCTGTGGGTACCACACCTGAAATCTTTGGCTCCACTGCACTTCTTCCAAGTAAATGGGGCTACTTTCAATCGGTCAAGCAAGTCACCAAGACCAGCCCAGATTCAAGGCTGAGAAGAGCTAGACCCTCCTCTCAAGAGGAAAAGTAGCAAAGAACTTTCAACCACCTTTAATCGACCACATTCCTCCACCTTTTTGTTTACATTCCTCCACCCCTTGGCCACAAACATTAGGCATGTAGAATGCACTCGCCCCCTCCCAAATCCCCCAGAGCTTCAGAGTACTTCCTGAATTGGTGCAGAGTCCAGAATCTCACCTCTAAATCAAGTTTGGGTGAATATGATGCTCTTTGAGTAATATCCCCCTTCATCTCATCTCTGGTTCTTGAGTCCATTCTTTGAGTCATGATTTTTTTTTTCCCTTAAGAAATGGGCCTGTTTGCTGTTGGTAACTCTTAGCTGCTCCCTCCAACAGGCTCAGGGTCCAAAGTCATTCTTTCATCCTGTCCCTTCTTAATCCCCTTCAGTCCGTGCTGGTTATAGTCACTCAAAACGTTGAAAGCATCTTTTGTGCTACTTTATGAGTGCGTCTTCTAGACAAAAGCCATGCCCACATTTCATTCTGAAACACAGTCTTCTCTACATTGAGTTGCCTGGGAGATTGCTGTGGGATAGTTGCCCCTTAAAAGTCTTAGAAATTATTTCAGTCTCATGGAGAGACACACCCTTAAGATTCTTAGAGGCATTTTTGTTTAACTGGAAAAGGACAAGAGGCACCACCTCAGATCTTTTGAATTCTTAGCCATGAGTCTGATTTGATTATTATCCTGAAACTACTACTACTAGTACTACTTTCTGAAAACTTTTGTTATATGGAGAGACTGGGGATGAGAAACAGTTTGATTTTTTAACCCAGCAAGTGCCGACTCTCTATTTCCTCTGAATTCTGCTTAAAAACTGGCTCTTTTTTTTAGCCCATCTTTTTCTGTGTATCATATATGGTTAAAAAGAATCCGGGAGTACTTTTGAAATTCTGCCTTAAACTTTCCTTTGCCAGAGTCACCCATTCATTAGGTAAATTTTCAGTTTCCCACGTTTCTACTGTAAATGGTTTTGCTCAGTTTCTGCTACTACAGAACACGGATAATTCTTTTTTAAGCTCCCAATAATGTTTTCTTTACTCTCCTCAGTCTCTCCAGCAGTTTCCTGGGGTCCTTCCAGCTTTCACTAATATTCTTCTTGAGGTCTCCCCAGATCCTACTGCATTCTGGCCTCAAAGTCACTGTCACTTATTTTAGGTCTTTATTATAGAAATACCCCACTTACAGGTACCAAATCTGGTTCTGTTGGTACTTAGCAATCGACTTCAAAATTTATAGCTTAATACACACAAAAACCATTTAATTTTATCTCCTGATATTAGGGGGTCAGTGATTCTGGAATGATTCAGCAGGACAATCAGATGACTGGGGTTCCCTGGTCAAGTCCGTTTCCTCTAGACTAGACTAGACTGATCTAGAAGGTCCAGGACGCCTTTGCTCATATGCCTGGCACTATCCGCTGGATGGTGGACTCAGCTGGTCTCCTCACTTCTCCATGTTGCCTCTAGACCTCCCTACATGGTTTTCTAGCATGGGTATTTCTTATTTGGCAGTTTAGGGCTTCAAAAGCAAGATTCCTGGAATCTTGCATGGAAGATTCAAGGCTTCTATTGACTCTGCAGTCCCAGAACCTCTTCCTCTGCATTCTACCCATCAGGCAAGCCTCTGAAACCAACCAGATTAAAGGGGAATTGAATTCCATCTCTTAATGGAAGAAGATAGTCAGACTTGTGGCCATCTTTGCTCTCTATGGCAGAGTGTCTTCTACCACTAATTGTAGAACGACTCCTCTCTGCTTGCAGAGGACAGTTTGTTAAACCCAAGGTTAGAGAGATGGGCGTGGAGCATTGAGAGACAAAGGAGACATTTGCTGACCAACCTAGTCAGCTTGACGAGTTGCAGCAGTCAGTGAAGTGCTCGGTGTGTGGCCAGTATGTCCCGTCTATGCTCAGAGAGCACCAGGCCTCAGGTCAGAAAGCAGTGGCCCCACGAGTCAGCAGGTGGCGCGTTCTGTGGAGGCTCCGTAAGGTGAATCAGAAAGTCCTTCTGCTCTAACACCCCCATGCCCTAAGAAGTTATCCAAGGGAAATAATTCAAAAGAATAAAATCATAAAGGCAGAAGAACATCGTTAAGGCATTGATTATGATTCTGATATTAGAAACAGCAGAACTATGAGGTAATAAATCTTTACTAAGGAAATTATGGTTTTATTGATATGAAATATTATGCAATCTTTAGAAAAATAAATATGAACACCCTCTGACAACATGGAGAAAAATCTAAAAATGAATGAAAGAAGAAATACGCTTCTATATGATGGTATTAACTGTAAGTAAATAGGTAAATAACATGTATAGCTAACGACACAGAAAATCACTGAAGGGAATATGGAGAAATTTAAATAATTGAGCTGGAGGAGTGAGTATGAGTAAATATCCTTTTAAAATACGACAAAACATGCTTTTGACAATAAATGTAATTTTAAAAACAAAGAAACTTCTCTTAAGAATATGTGCTTGCATATGAAAGAGAGTCTGTCTGAATTAGAAGATACATTTTAAAAGACTGGGGGAAAGCTAGTAAATTTACTTTCTGTGTATTTTCAACTGTTTTATGATGAATCGATCAAGAACTTCATAAAAAAAAATCTACTTAGAAGTGAGGAGGACATGTTCTACCTCACCCCTGAGACCCCCGCAGTGTATGGAATCAGTGCTGTCATTTCTTGAATAACGTGCTTGTCTGGCTAGACAGAGTTCCTCTCCCAGCTCAGTAGCCCGTAATTTGATTTGAGACAAAACTAAACATAGCACCAACTTTGGTACAAGGGCGAAAATCTGACTTTCCTATTCTTTTATTCATTAACAGTTTTCCCCTGTGTTTGCAGGAGACCCTTTTCAATGGTGACCCTTGAAGCTAGTCTCAAGTCAAATCAGACCTTAAATGCTTCCTAGCAGCATTCTGAGCTCTGGTGCAGTGTGGTTTTAGGCACAGCTGGTGTTGAAGTTGGGGGATTCTAGACGAGAGACCTTCTAGATTGTTCCTCTGACCTCTCAAATGTTCTGATGTTACCTAACCTCCTCCCCCTGCCCCTCTTCTGAACTGATAATTAGGGGAACTAATCCAAGAAATGGGAGAAAGGGGGACAGTTTGCCCCAAGAATCTAGGCTCCACCCAGTCTCCCCAGTACCCAGCCATGCCAGGGTCCTTCCTGAGTTAAATTCCTAGAATACCTGAGAAAATAAGTTCATTCTAGGGACTCCTCATTGGCCTCATCTCTAGAAATCTAGAGAACCGTCTGGGGGGGGGGGCACACTATACAGAAACAGCTGGGGTCCCAGCCACACAGAGACTTTGTGCCTCTTCACATCTCGAAGCTGTGACACAAATGTAAGCAAACCAGCATTGCCACACGTGGGCACTGCAAAGCTTGCTGCAAATTAAAAAGGTCACTGGAGATGCTAATAATAACAGTGATTGTGTCACTTAATAAAAGGTTGTATTTTAGAGCAAAAAAGGAGCTTGGGGTTGTGAGCGCTGTAATTATAGTTACGTAAATAGATGGGACGGGGCTCGGGCAGTATCGTCTTCAAAGGTCCTTTTCGATGATCTTAGAACACTTATGAAGGTCCCAATGGCCCCTGCCTTGAAGATGTTCTAGTGCCCTGAGAAGTTCAGGAATCTTCTACCCTCTTGAAGTTAGCGGCAGAGTCCAGTTGCCTCTGTGCTGGGAAAACAGTAATCCATGGAGATAGAATTCCATAAAATCAGGGATATGTGAGATGGAGGGGCTAACAAGGGGCCAGGGTTTTGTTGGGCTGCTACCTTTCCTGGGGGAGATCCCTGCCCCGGGATTCATGAGACAGAGGACACGTCAGATCTCTGGGAAAGGGGTGTCCTGTCCTCTGACCACAGCGCGTGTGTGTCTGCCTTGAGCCCGGGTTGCACCAAACCCTTCCTGCACCCCAGCCCTGGCTCCGGGGTTACCTCTGCGAGGAATGCTGTAGGCACACGAGGAGACCCCCCTCCCCAGATCTCCCTCCAGTGGGCTGGTTTTCTGCCAAGCTTCACGGTGAGATACGCGAGGGGCAGAGGGTTTGGCATGGCGTCTGCTAAGCTCGCTGCCCTTCTGCCAGCATCACCAAGGCGGGGAGGACGCGAGGGTGTGTCCAGAGGCGGGAGCACCGCCTGCCGGCCCCGCCTCCCCTCGCGGTTGACAGCTCAGCTGGTACCGAGCTACTCGTGCCAGCCAGTCGCGTCTCAGCCGGAGCGTGTGCGCCCTGCCGCTGCCTCTGGCCCAGCTCTCGAGCAGCCTGGGCGCAGCTCCGCTCCTCTCCCGCCGCCGAGAACAGTCCCCCCTTGTGCGGTCCGGTTGGCGGAGCTGCGGCCGGTCAAATCGGTTTCCAAAAAGGCCGGGAGCAGAGTCTCTGCCAGCACAGGAAGAGGGAGCTGGGGAGGAAAAGGCAGCCACCCTTTGCGCTGGAGACGCGTGGGCACGGCTTCTCGTTGCCCCAAGCGGCCGCCACTCCGGGGTGAGGCGCCCCTGTGAGTAAGGAAAGCGCCTGGAAAACCAAGCAGATGTGGATGAGGTAGGTGAGCCGGCGCCCTGGGGCGCGCTGGGAAATGCGGCCTCTCTGGGCCCTGCCCCAAAGCCCATGGGAACAGGGACCCTGTCGCTAGGCGCCCTTGACAGCTGCGTTCTTCCCAATCGCCTCTCCCCCCAATTCCAGCCCACTTCCCCCGGCCTCCCACGCGTGTTCTGCTCTCTGGTGGTGTCCTTGCTCCATGAATTTTCCTGTCACCAGGTCCAGGTTGTTAAAAAAACAACCAACCAATAAAGCCGCCTGGAAGTTTGGGTAGAAGCGTTTCTCTGTCTTTATGTTCTCGGGCCTCTTTTCTCCAGATGAGAGGGAGTCCCATAGGCCTTTGTTTAGAGAAAACTTGGATCACAGGCACCTTAGTAAATACCACGTCCTCCTCACCCTGCCACATTTCTGTCTCAACCGCCCGCCACTGCTCCCACAGGCAAAGGAGGGAGTGAGAGGGCCCTGCCGCGCTCATCCAGAGTTCCCAGCTGAGCTGACTTGGGGAGAAAAACAGGAGAAAGACAGAGACCAGGGTGTCCTCACCGCTCAGCTCGGCAGAGGCTTGTGGGTCAGGTTTTGGAGACCCCTCCACTTGTTCTCCCAAATAGACTTTAAAATGAGCTCACTCGGCATGAGAGATGATGTATTGAGACAAGACTTGTTTTCCAGTGGGAGGGCGGGTGGGGAGGCTGTATTCCAGGAGTGTTTCCATAACACTTACTCCTCCATATCCAGGATTTAACTTTGGAGAGTTGGAGTGAGGCCAAATAAGTTCTGATTCCTAAGATAGGGCAGGCTGGGAAAATGTAGGAGGCAAATTTGGGGCTTCACATTACTTGTGAAAAAGACCTGTGGGGTTTTAGCAGAATGTTCAATAGGAGTGAGTTGTGGGCTGTGAATTTTAGAGAAAGGGCAAATCGAAGTCGGGGGCTGGGGG
>PVIJ01004132.1:19150-122676 GCA_004024925.1 Scalopus aquaticus | reverse complement strand
CCCAGCCCCCATGCAGGTGAGCCAGGCCCCCCCAGCCCCCGCGCAGGTGACCCGGCCCCCCAGCCCCCCGCAGGTGAGCCGGGCAGACCAAAGCTACTCCTCATGTCTGCACAGCACTGTCTGCTCTCCGATGAGCTCCGACTCGCCCGTTTTCTGTTTTGTGTTGTGTCTGAGAAATCTTTACTAAGGGAGAGAGACTACCCCCCTCTTCTAGAAGTTCTGCTCTCAGAGGTTTTAGATTTAGGACTATGAGCTTGGAATTTTTTCTTAAATAGTTCAAAGTATCCATCGAAGTTGGATTGGTTTGCTTTTGGTTTCCGTTTTTTTCTGGCTTTGGGGATCCATTTGTTATTGGGACATTTGCTGAAAAGACTCACCCTTCTGCCTGGATGGCCTTTGTGCCTCTGTCAAAAATACAAGGTGTCTGCAGGGACGTCACACCAGCCCCCCGGCCCGGGGGCAGCCGTGCCCAGCCCCGAAGCAGGCGGCTACCTGCTTCCTCCTCAGACCCCACCCCGTCGCCTGTCCCTCTGTGTCCTGGGGGATTTCACAATCAGTGTGTCCTCTTCTGCCACGAGAAATGGCTACTGGCGTTGACTGATCGCTTTGGACCCGCAGAGCAGTTGGGCCAAATGGACAGCAGTGAAAACGCCGTTTCGCCATGTTGCCGCTTCCCACCCCACGCACACCCGCCACTGAGGGCTCCCCAAACCCCCTGAGCAGTGGCTTTTAGGGTTCGTGTTCAGGCCACACATCCTTCCTCCACTTCACCGCCACGTGTTCATAACCGCGGCGCCATCACCAGCCCATGGTCTTTTGCATTAAGTGTCTGGCGTGTAGGAGCTGGCGGGACGCAGACGCCTGCCGACCCTGAGGTCCCGCAGCCCCGGCCTCACCGATGAGCTCGTCGCTTTGCTGGGTTCTGCCGGGCTCCTATGTAGACGGTTGCGGCAGCAGGAAGCGCACAGGGCAGGCTGCCCACGCCCCGGGCAGGCGGGTCAAGGAGGGTCCTAGGGCCTTCGGTGGCTTTTTCAGGCTTTTAATGATCTTTTGTTGTGAGGCTGCCAGGTACAGGACAGGCGGGGGGCCGGGGGCCCGGCCTCCCCCCCCCCCCGCGAATCTTCACTCTCTGGGCTCTCTGGCATCTCTCCCGCTCTCTCTGCTGCGCCCCCAACGGTCCTGTGCTCCACGCTCCGTTCTCTGCCATCACTGCTGCTGCTCCTGGCCCTCCGTGGCGCCGCCCTTCTCTGCGCAGTCTCGCTTAGGGGCGCCCGCTCTCGCAGCCCACACCCCGCTCCAGGTGCCGATCGTTATGCTGATGGCGGGAGGGCGGGAGGCCCCCGCCGCGGTCAGGCAGTCCGCGAATACGGGCAGGACACTTGTCCTTTCCAGTCGGAGCGCCCTTTATTTCTCTTGCCGGCTAGACCCTGCTGTAAATGTGGAATAAAAGTGGTGCGAGTGGCCATCCTTGTCTAGTTCCCGACCGTGAGGAGAAAACGTCCGTCTTTCCCCGCCAAGTGTGAGGTTGGCTAAAGGTTTTCCCTGCGTGCCCGTTATTGGGTTGAAAAGGCGCCTTTCTCTTCCTGTTTGCATTACGAACAGATGTTAGGTTTGGTCAGATGCTTTCTCTGCAGCCGTTGAGGGGCTAGTTTTTCTTTTTGTTAACGTGGTAAATCGCTGTGGTTGACGTTTGAATGTTAAACCATCCCTACATTCCTGGATAAACGTCACACAGTCACCGTTTGCTAGAAACATCTGCGTTTTTACATCTCTTTTATGAGGGGTGTCTGTCGAGTCTTCTTTCTAGTTTGGGATCCCGGTAATGAGCTGAGACTCTGGTTAGGGAAAGCACTTCTTTTATGCAACTTGCTTCACTCCTGGGACTTCTGCTCAGCAGATGTGTGGGGTTTCCCCGCACCAGCTGGGTGTCCTGCAGTGTAATTCAGCCAGGCACTGTCTACTGGGCGAGAGCGCAGACCCCAGGTGATAGGCCCAGTCCCGCGGGGCCACCCCAAATGCCAGTCACGTCACCACGTTGTCACTTGCGGCTGCAAATTCAAGGCTCCTGTGACCCCTTTCAAGGGTTCAATCATCGGGAGAGCAGCTCCCAGACCGCACTTACTGCTCACCAATCTGCGTGAAAGCACACACCTTGAGGAACAGCGCGATGGAGGCGGGCGTGGGGCGGGGCACAGAGCTTCCCTGCCTTCAGCACAGCTCCACCTCCCCCCATCTCTTCAACAGCCAGAAGCGCCCAAGCACCACTCTGTGGGGTTTTCTTGGGGGTTTCATGATGTAGACGTGACGGATTGCACCGCTGTGATTGCTTCAGCCTCAGCCCCTCTGCCAGCCCTGGAGGTCAGGGGGAGGCTGCCTGAGTTTCGCTCCTCTGGTTGTGGGATTCGTTCCCCTGGAAACCAGCCTCCGTCCTCGGGCACCTTCTAAAAGGCATCTCATTGACACAGACCCAGATGTGGTGGGCATAAAGAACAAAACCCTCTTCACCTGTGCAGCTCTGGAACTATTTCAGGAACTGGGAGCAAAAGATGGTAAGAGATGAAAAGAGGTAGCTCGTCATTTGGCAAATTACAAGTCTTAGGAGTTGCGTGCCACAAATAAAAATGGAAATACTTACATTTTATTATCAAGTACCATATCACCAAAGCATTCCCTCATTTTCCACTTCTAGGGGAGTTTATGTAGAAACGCACCCTGTTTCTTCCTTAAGCATTTGGTAGCATTCTCCTGGGAGATGATCTGAGCCGGGAAGTTTTCTTTGTGACAATTTTAAGCTGTAATTTCAATTCAGACATTAGACTGTCCAGGTTCGCTGTTCCTTTTTGAGTGAGCTTTGGTAATTTTGGAAATTTCAGGATAGTTGCCCATTTCTTCTAAGTCACCAAATGTGTTCACATCAGATTGCTCCTGTAGTCTCTTATCACCCCCTTCATGCTGACAGGATCTCTCGCTTTCCGATACTTGCGTCTTTCTCTTTTTTTCCTGGTCAGGCTGGCTAAAGGCTTATCTATTTTGTTGATCTCAAACAACCCATTTTTCGTTTTATTTTCTTTTGTATTTGTTTCCTATTTCATTGATTTCTACTCTTGACTGTTACTTCCTCTCAGAGTCTTCCTTTGGGTTTTATTTGATCTTTTTCTAGCTTTAAGATGAGAGCTGAAGACGTTGATCTGGGACCGTTTATGCATCGGCTTCGGTGGTATCACTCCCTGAGCACCGTCTTATCTTATCCCACAAACTTCATTCAGTATGTTGCGTTTTCACTTTTGTTTAAATTGCTTCCTCATTTCCTCTTTGATTTCTTCTTGGAGTGTGTTACTTAGAAATGCAAGATTTATTTTCTAAGTTATCAGGAATTTTCTAGATACTTTGTTTTTACTTTAATTCCATGAGGGCCAGAAAGCATACTTTTAATGATAGGAAATTTCAAAAATCGACCGAGATTCATTTTATAGTCCAGATTGTATAACTTGTTCCTGGATTTCAGACTCAGCAGAGTCGCAGGCTACTCTGTGGGAGCCCGGCCACGGGCAGTTTCACTGGTATTACTGATTAATGCTATTACTCATGAAGGGGTGGGGGGGACATAGCCAGTCCAGCCCGGAGCAGCCGAGGGGAGGGCAGCGTCAGGCTGCTGACCACGCGAGGCGGGCTGGTCCGAGCGGGACGTCCCTGCGGTCGCTGGCCTTGCGTGGCCCCTGGGCCCCAGCGCATGTGGGGCGCGGTGTGTGCAGGCGGCCCTGGCGTCTCTGACGGTCCCTTTCTGCTCCGTTTCCAGACTGGAAGAAGCGCTTCATCGGCCTCCGGATGCGGACCATCACGCCGAGGTGAGCTGGGCGCCCTTCCCTGCAGCCGCGCCCGGGGCTGGGTCCCAGCAGCCACCTGCGGGTGCCCTTGTACCCCCATGGGTAGACCCCTCTGTTGTGCCAGGCTGGCATCAATGCAGGTTCCCTGTGATTCATGCAGACCAGCAAGGAGGCGTCCTGGAGCCGTCGGGGGCTTTTCAGGCTTTTAATCTTTCTGCAGTGAGGCTGCAGAGGGCAGGGCAGGCCGGGGGCCAGGCGAATCTTCACTTTCTCTGGGTTCTCTGTCGCTGCCGCCGCTTCTGCGCACGCTCCCGTCCAGCTCTCCTCACCCCGCTGAGCTCTCGGGCGTCTGGGACGCCGCCTTATATAGCCTCGGTGTGCCCAGGCCCAGGTGCGCCCACGCACGCACCCACACGCCACCATGAGGCCCAGGTGCAAGGCCACAGGTGTCCATCATTAGCGCTAAGTTGGGCGGAAAAATCCTGATGGCGCTTTCATTCACGCTCCACCCGCCACCTCCCTCGCGCCGCCATTCGGGGCCCCTCCCCCAGGGAGTCTCCGGGTGCATCTCCTGTGGCTTCCACACGAACTACACAGACTCGGCAGCTGAAAACAACAGAAACCCAGTCTCCCGCCGTCCCGGAGGGCACCGCATGGCCAGGACGTCCGCAGGGCCGGCTCCCCCTGGGGAGGCCCTTCCTTGCCCGCCTCGGCTCCCCGCGCCCGCCCGGGCTCCGCTCTCAGTTGCCTCGGTCGCTCTCCTTGGGTCCAGACCCCCCATGGGCCCGGGGCGCCCCCCGCGTGGGGGTGACCTCACCCTATCCAAAGACATCTGCAAAGACCCTATTTCCAAACAAGATCACAGTTAGAGGTTCTAGGTGGACGGATCTGGGGCACCCCTAAGTGCAGGGGCGTCTCCTCTTTGCCTGCATAGTTGGGTCCCCAGCCGTGCGCCGGCCCTGTGGGGTCAGAATCGCTTGTCCTGGGGCCGGGACTGGGCCTGCCCGCCCCCGTGCTCTGTCCCAGGACCGGGTCTCAGTGCAGTGGACACCCCAAAATGCTGAATGAGCGAAATAAAGTGAAGGGAGGGAGGAACTCTGCAAAGTGCAAGGATCTGAAGGGGAGAGAGGTCACCGCCTTGGGCAGCTCAGAACGAGGCATGGGAGGGTGACCATACCCTCAAAACCGCGCCACCCCCAAAATGGTCACCCCCAACTGCAACTGTCACTGCAGGGGCTGAATTCTGAAAGCAGTTGTGGTCAGTCCAGTAAAAGCACCAACCTTGAGATGTGTCTTCCGCTCTCTCATCCATCCATCGCCTGTCCATCTGTCCATCTCTCCAGCCATTGCACCTGCAACCAGTCTTCTGACTATTCGGTCATTCACCCACTGTCCACCCGTCCCTCCTGCCATCTGTCCACTCAGTCATCTCGTGCTATCCACCCTCTTGTCCTTCACCCCCTCCTTTTACCTACCATGCCTTTGGTCAGCTGTCCACCCTGTTGCTGACCCTCCCCGCCTCCCCTCTTCCCCCTCACACTCCTGCCCACCCACCTCTGCCAGCTGATTCTCCTGAGGAGCCCGTGTTGAGTAGGGGCACAGACGAGAACCGGTGCCAACCCAGAGTGGGTAGTAGTGGACAGGACAGTGTGGAAGCCCAGCGTGGCTCCGTGTCTGGCCTGGGAGTGGGGGGGGGGCAGCTGCGCACAAGCTGTCCACCTGGAGCCCCAAAGTGGCGCCCTGACCACTGAACTGCCTTTCCAGCTTGGTGGAAGAACTGAAGAACAGCAACCCAGACTTCCCGGCGGTCAGCAGCGGAATTTATGTGCAAGAGGTCGCTCCGAATTCGCCCTCCAAGAGGTGGGCTCCCCGAGGCGGCAGGAGGCGGTGGGAGGGGCCAGACGTGCTGGGGAGGGGCTGGTGGGCGGGGCCTGCGTTGGGCCGCCCCTCTGTCCCGGCCGCTGGGAGCCGACCTGGGCGCGGCAGGTGGGACCCGGAGGCCTGGGGCCTGGGCGGGGCAGGCACAGAGCCGAGCCCCGGCGCTCACCCGCGTGGCCTTCCTCGGGCCTGGGAGGCTCAGGGGTGGAGGCCAGCCTGGGCGTGCCCCCTCCAGCCCGACCCTCTGCAGCCCGAGGGCCTCCGTGTCTGGCCAGTCTCCTCGTCTACAGAGCGGGCCGGCAGCCGGAGGGCGGCCCGGAACTGGGCTTGTGACCTTGTGACGCAGGGCTGGTGAGCCCCGCTGGCCCCGGGGCAGTGCCGGGAGCCCCGCCTGCGGCGCGGCGGAGGCAGGTGTCTCGGCCACTTCAGAGACGGGCTCAGCGGCGTTACCCGTCACGGACCGCTCAGTGGCAAGTGGGGTCTGGTGCCATGGACCCCCAGGCCAGAGCATCTGCTCCACGGGGACGTCCAGGAGACCCCAGGGGCAGCAGCCCCAGCCCCCGCCGTGACGTGCCAAGCACACCCCCACCTCGGCCTGCAGAGCTGGACACTGAGGCAGGAAGGGGCAGACCCCGGGCGCGGGCGGTCCAGCGAGGGAGGCCGCTGGCAGAGCCTGAGCCGGGCCGCTGCGGGGCGGGACTGGCCGCGGATGCGCAGCCCACGCGCGGAGCCGGTGTCCGTCCGCCGGGGGCGTCGCGGTGGGGCCCGAGTCCAGCCTGCGGGGCGGGCGGGCTGACCGTCTCTCCCGCTGGCAGGGCGGGCATCCAGGACGGCGACGTGATCGTCAAGGTCAACAGCCGCCCCCTGGCCGACTCGAGCGAGCTGCAGGAGGCCGTGCTGACCGAGTCCCCGCTGCTGCTGGAGGTCCGGCGCGGCAACGACGACCTGCTCTTCAGCGTGGCGCCCGAGGTGGTGCTGTGAGCCCGCCTGCCCCCGCGGGGCCGCCCAGCGCCGACGAGGGGCCCCTCCCGGCCGCCCAGGCAGAGCCCCAGGCCAGGCTGGCCGGGGCACCCCTCCCACCCGCCAGGGAGTCCTGGTGTCCCCCTCGTGTCCGAGCAGCTGGGGACACCGGGGGCCCTGACGGCCGCCCCGGCGCCCCCCCTCTGCACCCGGTACCTCGACTGAAGGCCCCCCTCCTGCGCCCCCCGCCCTGCACCTCTGCGCACAGCGGCTGCCACGTCGTGTCCAGGGCTGGCTGCCCACCTGGCTGGCGTCCCTGGGGGAGGGCCACGTCCCCCGCGAGAGCAGCACTGAGGACCACCGCCCGGCTGACCGGCCCAGCCGCTGGCAGAGGCTGGGCTCCCCGCTGCAGGAAGCCGCTGGTGACCGGGCCTGCCTGCCGCCCTGGGGTGCTGAACTGTCCTGCCTGAGGTGACCGGGAGCGGCCTCCCCGAGCCGGGCGGGGCGGGGACTACTGAGCCGACCTGGCCCCGCCGTCCTCACCGGAGGCGGGGCGGCGGGAGGCCCCTCTCCGGGCGGCTGCAGACCGCGCCGACCCCCTGCCTCACCGCGCGCCCCTCTGCTGCGTGGGAAGTAAAGCTGACCGCACACGGGCCTCAGCCGCGGCGTTTGTGGGGCGGCGGCCGAGGCGGGAGCCCCAGCGCCGGCACCGCACAGCCCCCACCCCGGCTTGCGCGGCCGTCTTGGCCTCCGCGCGCGTGCGCAGGGGGGACGCTGACCCCACCCACCGCCTGGCAGCGGGTGGACTGGCCAGGAGGCTCACGGCCATCGCCACGTGTGTGCCTGGGGCGAGAGGTCCCCGTGCCTGCCCCTGTGCCCTCACTGCAGCCCCCGTGGGGCTCCAGGCAGAACAGCAGGCTGCGGAGACCTGGGCACGGAGGGCTGGGTACTGACCAGGGAGCCCTCGGGCAGCCAGGGGGCCAGGGGCCCGGGCTCCTTCCAGGGGCTCCAACAGAGTCTTGTTCACCACCGAGGAGGGGCTTTGGGACACCCGGGGGAGACCGCGCACGGGACGGTGACACCAGAGTAGCCGCAGGGCTCGGGGCGGCCCTGGGGCTCGGGGCGGGGCCAGAAGAGCCTCGACGGGCACAGGAGCCGCCGCCCGCTGGGTCACAGTGGCCTGGTCAGTCCTTTCGGGCCAGGGGCGCAGTAGCCCCCAAGCTGACCAGCAGGCCCTGCCAGAAGGCTCCACCAGGCCAGTCCCACCTCCTGCGGCCGTGCTCCTGGGCCCTCCTGGACATCCCCCACCCAGCGTCTCCAGAAAAGCCGGGGCGTGGACGGAGCCCAGCTCCCTCTCAGCCATCCCCAGCCCCGCGGACCCAGAGGCCCTGCCCCGCCGCCCTGCCCCTGCCCACCCGGACAGCCTGGTGCCCACAGGCCGTGCACCCTCTGGCCTCCGCCCCAGGGGCCATCCAGACAGCGCTGGGCAGCTGCGGGGCTCCGAGTGTGAGGAGCCCGGGGTCAGCCTGGAGAGAGGACAGGGACAGCAGAAGTCAGCGCAGGCACCACACTGCCCAGCAAGCGCCTGTTATGCCCTCCCAGGGCAGATCGGCCAGCCCCATCCCCGGGCAACCCTGGGGCCTCCCTCCCCCAGGTCTGCGGCCAGGGCAGCGAGGACCCTGAGCGCCACTGCACACACCACCCAGAGGCTGGTCGCCACCCGGGAGCAGCGCAGAGGAGGCAGGGCTGAGCCCGAGTCCGGCTCTGCGGCCCCCCGGCTCTGCGGCCTGCTTTGCTGCTGGGAGCGCTGACCGGGGTGCGTGGGGGCCTGGCCGTGGGCTAAGCTCAGCGTCCCTCGCACCCCCTGGTTCCCGCCACCAGCCCCTAGTGTCCCTGGCCACACCCCTGGCCTCAGCTCGTCCAGTGGGAGGTGGGACGTGGGGCCTGAGCCTCCCAGCGGGGCCTGGGCTGTGGCTCCACTGTGGCCCCAGGCTGAGCTCCAGGCCCGTGTCCAGCCAGGCCTGGCCACCTGGCCCCAGCGGGCTGCCCTCCCGCCCCCTGTGGCGAGGGCCCCTGCCCGCCACTCGGCCCCCTGACCACTCCCTGCGGCCGGAGCTGGCTCACCGCTGCCCCAGCTGTGCTGGGGAAAACAACTGCGTGCTGTGGCCACTGGTGTTGTGCAACCCCCAGCTCCTGAGCCGGGCAGGGCTCCCGTAGCGGAGTGCTGAGGAGGTGCACGCCTGCAGGGAGGGGCACCCTGTTCCGGCCACGGCGTCCCCTGCACAGCGGGCTCCTAGAAGGACAGGCCGAAGGAGCACCACGGCTGCCTGTGTCCAGAAGCCCCACTGGACAGAGGTGGCAACAGGCCAGAGAGGAGGACTAGAGGTCACACATGAACTGGGGCTCCTGACGGCCCTTGGGCGGGGTTCGCACGGACAGCTGGCCGCTGCAGGACGGACACCCGGGCGAGGGCTGGGCCGCCTCCTGTGGGCAGCAGCCTGGGCATCGTGTCCTCCAGAGCCCCTCCCTGCGTCCCGCAGAGTGGGGGGTCCAGGACACAAGGGCCAACTCTGGGCTGGGTGAGACCCGGGCCGCCCGCCGCAGCCCCCCAGGTTCCGCGTCCACATCTCGTCACCCCTTCACGGCGACACATCCTGCTCTTGAACCTTTGGGGATCTCATGCCCCCAATTTTCGCCAGCCCCAACCTTTGTGCAAGCTGTTCCCTGCCTCCGCTTCTGCCTCACCCCCAACTATCCCTCCACCCACCCCCTCCCTGGGAGGCTGGGAAACGCCCCAGAGGGGCTCGCGTCCTGCCCCCCAAGCCCGTGACCGTGACCTCCATGGCCAGGGTCGTGCGGGTGCCCCGGGCGAATGGGGGGCTCGGGCAGGACAGGGCTGTACGAGGAGGTAAGGGGCAGAAATGAGGAAGCAAGAGGCTGGGCGGTGAGGAAGGAGCCTGGAACGCAGGTTTCTGGAAGCTGAAGAAGGCAAGAACGGGGTTCTCCCCTGGTGCCCCCGGAGCCAGCCTTGGGGTGCCTCGGGGGTACCCCGACCTCACCCAGGGAGCCTGGCCGGGGGTTCCAGAACCATCAGAGAATAAACTGCTGTTCAGCGCTGAGTCTGCTTGGTTCCCGCAGCCTCGTTCCCTCTCTGTCCCCCACCCCAAGGGCCCCCGAGCCTGCCCCCAGAGTGGCCTTGGAGTCCGGTCACCTGGCAGCTGACCCCACCGTGTGCCCCGGAGCCGTTGCTGACCCAGGGAGGAGCTGCAGCGGGGCGGGCACACACGTGTGCACACACCCAGCCGTGCGAAGCGCACGCGGCAGGTGCGAGGGCTCACGCGTCCTGGCGACAGCCCTCTCGGGCCCCGTGTTGTCCTCTCGTTGGCTCCTCCGCCCGCTGGCTGGGACGCCCCCACGTAATGTTCTCAGAACACCCAGGGGCGCAGGAGCTGGCGGCCGGAGGTGCCTTCCCTTGGCGAGATCGTCTCTGCTGCGACACCCACACAGGACAGCGCCCGGCCGGCCCTCCGGGCCCCCGTCAGGCCCGGGTCAGCCGCCACCCGCTCCCTGGGCGCGCTCGCTGACCGCCCGCCGCACACCGCCGTGCCCGCCACCGGAGGCTCCTGTTCCTGCTCCTGGGACGGCCGCGGGCTCGTGCGCCTGCGCCATCTCGGGCGGAGCAGCGAGCGGCGCCATTGGCTGGTTTGCACCGGGCCGGGTCCACCAGGACGGGTCTCCGCCCACCCCCGCTGGGAGTCCGCAGGGCGAGCCCCAGCCCGAGCCCCTGGCCGGCGTCTCGGGCTCCTGCAGGGGCGACGCGCGGGTGGCGGGGAGCGTGGACCCCTGCTGCTGGGTGTGAGCGTCTCACGTTACCCCACGGGCGCCCTGGGCATGGGGACCTGGCCGCAGCCCCCGGGCCTCCGGCGTCTGCGGGTCTTGCCGCAGCACTGCCCAGGCTGCCGCTCCCCTCCGGCCTCCCCGCTGCCAGGAGAGAGCCCGCGGGTTTTCTATATGGAAAAGGCCCCGTCCCCGGGGCTGCCCTCCCGCGTCCACTGGCGCCCTTGGAGCAGAAGGGCCGCGCCCGCCCATGCTTCCCTCTGCGGCGCGAGCGGCTGATTTAGAAAGCGTTTTCCTCTTGGGGACCCCTGGCTTCCACAGCTCTGTTACGCCGCGTCTCTCTGAGGTGCACAGGCCGCCTGGACTGGCCTCTGTGGGCGGCGTGAGGGGGGCCAGTCGCGCCTTTGCAAGCGGGCGTGCGGGCCTGCTGGGGAGCCCTGGCCCCCGTCCACGGGAGTCGAGCAGCCGCCAGGTCAGCCAGAGCTTCAGCGGGCGTCCTGGACGTGGTCCGAGCTGGCCACTCTAGACAATGTGTTTGTGTTCAGTGTGGGGCTGGGTCTAAAAACAGGCCGGAGAGACGGTGGCGAGGCTGGTGCCTCCCAGGCCAGAGGCAGGTTCGGGGCTCGGGGCGAGGCCGGCTGGGAAGGTGAGGACAGGTCCAGAGCACGCTGCCCGCTGCCTGCTGCCCGCTGGCCCCTGGGCTCCCTCGGAGCATGGCCCCTTCTCCCCAGAGGCAAACGTGCCTCCTTTGGGAAGTGCTCCTGCCCGCTGGGGGGGCCCTCCTCGGTCCTCCCCGCGAGCTCAGCTGCCGTCTCCCCGAGGCACCGAGCGCCAGCGGGACAGGCCAGTCGGCTCAGCACTTGCCTGGACGCTGCGTGGGGGCTTTGCGGCAAACCAGCCTGACTCCCCACCTTCTCTCTGGGGCCCAGCCACGACCTTGGCCAGTCGCTCTCCCGCTCTGGGCCTTGGTTTCTGCGCCTGGAAGCTGAGCAGCGCCACAGCTCATGGGGGGCTGTGAGGCTCGAACGCCCAGGTTCCCCTCCCTGCAGCTGCCCTTGCGCCCTGACGCCCACGTGATGGACCTCACCCGCGCGGCCTGGCTCGGGACTCAGCGAACAAGGAGGGCGTGCCCACGAGGAGAGCAGGGATGACGTGGGTGATTCAGGTAAAGCAAAATTAGAACTTAGTGAGAGCCCGCAAATACTAGGAGCCATCATCATATCATCATCAGTATCATTTATCACCACCACCACCGTCACCTCCACCATATCGCCACGCCCGGGGCCTCCCAGGCCTCCTCGCTGTGGGTCCAGATGAGGCACCGCGGCCGGGGCTCTCAGCGGTTACCCATCACGTATGGAGGCGTCCTTGAAGGACCCAGCTGGAGACACGACCCTCTGGCCCGTGCAGCGGCTGGAGACGGCTGCTCCCCGGGTTCCAGCAGTGCAGACGGGAGACGCAGGGCCCGCTCGCTGCCGGCCGGCTGGGTCTCGCCGCGGGACTATGCCCCCAGAGCTCTGCAAGGGCCAGGGCCGGGAGGGGCTCGACACGGGGGGAACCTCCACTCGCTCCGAGGCCCCGCTGCCCAGAGCTGACTCGGAGCTCCTGCTCCTTGGCCGGCTAGCTGGCCGTGGCCGTGCTCCCACAGCTGGCAGGCCTGGGGGTGAGGTAGCGTCTGGCGCCCGCGGGGTGAGGGCACTGAGGGCAGCGGGCACACAGGGCACAGGCTGGGGTCTGCACGGGACCTTGGCCCCTGCAGCGGGGGGCAAGCCCGAGCCGGCCCCTGGGGGCCCGAGGGAGGAGCAGGAGGGTCTTGGGCCGACGCCCCAGCGGGTAGAAGGGGGCGAGAAGGCTGAGGTCGGCACACGGGTCACTGTTTACAACAAAATACCTGAAGTGGGCGACACAGCCCCTGGGGGCAGAGGGCACCAGGCTGCCCTGGGCCGGGCAGGCAGGACTGGAGGGGACGCCACGGGGGAGCCTCGGGCATGGCCGGCTGCTGTGTAGACAGCTGCGGGCAGTGGGCTCTACTGGCCCCAGAGTGCCCTGTCCGGAAGCCACTGCTTCCCGGGGGCCCAGCAAAAGGGGCCAGGCAGGGGCATGGGCGGGCTGCCCAGAGCTGCCTCTGACCAGACAGGGATGCCCCAAAGGCCTGGGGGTGGGCAGGGGAGCAGGGCAGAGATGCCCACTGTGGGCCTGTCTCCCAGGCCTGGGAGGGCCCAGCACAGAGGAGTGCACCCGCGGCCCGACGGATGACACGAGGCCCCTCCTCTCGTAGGGGGACGAAGGCCATTGGGGGTGCGGCTAGTGGCGGGCTGCCCTGCAGCCCTGAGAGGGACTGGGGCGACGGGGGTGGCCAGGGGTCGCAGCCCAGGTGACGCCCCTCCCCGGATGTGCTCCACGCCAAGCTCGGGCGGCCTCCCCCCGCCGCCAGGAGCCTCCGCCCCCCGCCATCTGGCCCGTTGTCCCACACAGGCGGTGTCCGAGTGTGCCGTCCAGGGACGAGAACAAGAACACCCTGTCCACTTCTCAGGACATCGGGGCCTGTCCTTCCAGCCCTGCACGTGGCCACCGCCCTCCTGGGGGCTAGTGGGTGGGTGTCCCGGTGGGGCCTCACGTGCCTTGGCACCGAGGCGCCCCCTGGCCGGGGCAGGCACCCCACACCTTGCGGGCCGGACCCTTCTGCCGGCCCCGCCCAGACCAGCGGCACAGAGCTGTCCGGCCCGCCCGCCATAATGCTCTCCCAGGGATAGGGCTGGTCCTCGCCCGTCTGCCGGCCAGGCCCGCGGCCCGAGACGCCCGACACCCTCCTCATGTCCAGACGGCCTCCGGGCCCAGCCCCGCCTGGTGCGCAGGCCCAGGCTCCGGTCTGGCCCCTGTCCACCTCCTTGCCAGCAGGGTCCCCGGCCTGATCTGCCCAGCCGACTGGACTCGGGCCGGGACGGCCCCGAGAGGACTGGAGGAGGAACAGGGAGGGGCTGGGGCAGGCGACAAGGCCCCTCAGCGGGGACGGCCACCAGGGGACGCTTCAGGGGCTCCCATCTGCCCCAGCCCCTGGGGCCCAGTCAGCGGGTGTCCAGGCGAGGCCGCATGGGGCCCCGCTCTGCAGCGCCCGCAGATGTGAGGCGCCACGTGCCACTGCGCTCTCGCTGTTGCCTTGACTTCCAAAGTCACCCCCCACTTACAGATGCGGAGACTGAGGCCCGAGGCCCCGGGCCCAGCTGGGGCACCCCGCTCAGACGCAGGTGGGCCGCGCCCGGGAGGCCTGGGCAGGAGGGCTGGAGACCCCGGGCGGGAGGCGGCGAGCCCCGGCCGGCTCCCTAGAGCCGCCACCGGTGAGTGTGGGGGCCCTGGCCGGGCGCCACCTCCCCAGCCCCAGCTCGGGGCTCTCACTGGAGGCGGTGGGGGCAGCGGGGGCTCCCTGCTGTGAGCGGGCTTGGCAGCCTCCCCCGGGCTGCGTGCGAGTCGGTCCTGATTCCTCCACCAGACGCAGCAGATGCGGAGCCAACACCCACTTCCCCCATTTGAGACCCAGGAGCGCGAGCCAAGCCTCATCTGCATTCCGAGAAAACTGCCACGGTCTGGCCCCTCCTGGCTCCTCCGCCCCTAGAGGCGGGAACAAACACCGCCCCACACGCGGGGGGGAGGGGAGGCAGAGCCGCACTCGAGGCCCATCTGTCCTTGGACTGGACTCGTGTTCTTCAAATTACGGGCCAGCTCTGTGACCCCACAACAGCTGTGAGCTCTGCAGACAGAGGTTTGCTGGCCCTGAAGGTGCCCGCAGTGGCAGGGGCCGGAGGCTCCCTGGGCCGCCCGAGTCTCCCCTGCTGGCCGTGTGGCCCTGGCCAAGCCGCTTGCTCCGGCCCCCCGGGCTTTGGGGTCCCCACTCTGACACGGGGCAATGGGGAGTTGGCTGATCTGTCTCGGGGCGCTCAGGTGCCCCGCTGGCCTCCTGTGCTTGCAAAACGAATATTCAAGGAAAAAGAGGAGCCAGGTCGGCTTGGGGCAGGAAGGAGGACTTCCCGGAGGAGGAGGCCTGCAGGCTGAGCCTGCCTGGGACAGCGCAAGGGCCGCCGGGTGCGGGGAACAAGGCGGGCGCCGGCCCATTTCCCGGAATGGCCGCCCGTGACACTGGCGCGTCCGGCAAGGCTGGCACGTGCTCTGCCGAAACCGCTTCCTGCTCCGGTTTGTTTCCTGTTTTTTCTTTTTTTTTTTTTGTTTTGTTTTGTTAAGGAAAAACAGCTGCAAGACCAAGAGAGAATGCACGTTTCGGAGAACTTCTGACTCCGTGGCCCAGCTCCCAGGTTCTGGCCCCGAGCCGCCCCGCAGCTAGGGCGTGGAAGGTGGGGCGCCAGCGAGGGGCGGGGGGCGGGCGTGGCCTGGGTCTGCCCTAACCCGGCTCTGCACCCCAGGGCCTCTCCTGGGGCACCCCCACCTGCGCGGCCCGCCTGGATGGCTCCGCTCACCACAGCCCCAAAGTGGACGGGCGCGGGGCAGGTGCAGCGGGCAGGCAGCAGTGGCCGGCGGGGACCCTCTCCAAGTGCAGGGCGCTCCCAGACGCGGCGCTGAGCGCAAGTCGCACCCCGTCCTGCCGCCGCCCCCGCCAGGCAGCTTACCGCCCGCCGGCCAGTTTGAAGGACCCTGCCCCTGGTGCCCTCGTGTCAGGAGTGGGGCAGGCAAGGCCCGGAGGCGGATCGGACTCTCAGGGCTCCCCCCGGCCTCCCCTGGCCCTGCCGCTCTGCAGCGCCCGCCCCCTCGAGCCCCCGCCGCAGCCGTCCTGCTCCTGAGTGACGCACCCTCATAGCCGCCCCAGGCCCGGTGCGCCCACAGCTCACCCCAGGTGTCCACCCTCAGGCCCGCACCCCCGAGCCCCCCGCGTCGGCAACAGCGAGGCCGCAGGGAACGCAGAGGCCTGAGCGTCTTCACCGACCCCCCCACAGGCTTCAGCGTCCGCAGGGGACGCCGGCCGGCAGGGGGACACTCAAGCCTCCCCCGGTGACGCGGCCTCTACACCTCCCTCCGGGCACAGGCACGCGTGCGCGCGCACACACACACTCAGGTGTCCAGTCAGGCCCGCTGCCCGCACCCATGCGCCTCTGCACGGACACGCACAAGGCCGCAGGTGATGCAGAGGCCAGCGCCTGAAAGTCTGGTCAACTCAACCCCCACCCCCCGAGGAGACATGGCGCCGCCACGTCACGGCAGGGACAGGCAGCCGCGACCCGGGCGGTGTCCACCTGGGGGACGGGGCTGGTGGGCAGGGCTCTGGTCTGGGGCGCTGCAGGCCCTGGGCTGCACCGGGTGGGGCAGTGGGGCGGGAGGGCGGAGGCTGGGGGCTGGGGCAGCCTGCACCCCTCTGCGGTAGACACACGTGCTTCCTGCGGGTGGGGGCCGACCCAGAAGCTGCTGACCTGTGCCATGGCCGCGCCCACCTGGGGCCCAGGCCCCAGTGCCAGAGGCTGGGCTGGCCCTGGAGGTGGGCAGGCTCCGCACAGGGCATGGCTGTGCGGGGTAAAGCCCTGCAGGGCTCCCCGCCAGGGACACCCCCACACCCCCAGAAGTGGGCCCGATGCCCACTGCACAGAGGACGTTGAGGGTAGCAGTGGAGTTTGCTGCAGAAACAGGGGCCGCGCAAACAGGAGCCGGGGGCAGTAAATGAACAGGACGTCCCCCCCACCAGCTCCCGACCCCACGGCCCCCGCAGCAGGCCTGGAGGTGTGTGGGGCGCCAGCACCCCAACTCCCCACTCCTCAGCCGACCTGCTCGAGGGATGAGACGAGAAATAAGCTTGAGGCGGAGGCACTAGCTGGGGCAGCCCCAGGGCCGTCTGCCCAACTCCAAACAGCCCCTCCCGGGCTGGGAACCAGGGTCTGCCCGGCCAGGGCCCCGAGGCCCCCGGCGCAGCCGCCCCCGCGCGCTGACTGCCCCCACCTGGCCCGTGCCGCGGGCCGTGCGGGCTCCGCGTTTGCTCCCGCGGCTCAGGTTTCTGCTCTGACGCGGTGACTTCAGCTGGAAAATATACTCTGCGTCTCCTGCCAGGGCGGAAAGCTCGCGGTGCCAGGCGCTTCCCTCACCAGGCGGAGTCTCGCACAGACCCCCGGCGCTGGCCGAGTCGCGAGCGGCCTGGACGGGCACTGGGAGCCGGGGGGCCGGGGCTGGCGTCCGCAGCGGACGCAAAAGGGTGGCGCCTACAGAGCCTCCCAGTCTGGGGGGCCCGGCCACGTGGGTGGGGACTGCAGATTCGGGCTCTCCGGCAATTCCATTTCAAGAAGGAAACTGAGGCACAGGGGGAGTGCTGGCCGGCCTGAGCAACCTCCACTCCCAGAGAGGCAGACTCGCGCCTGTCCCGAGGCAGCCTCACCCCAGGTCCCCATCCTGGCGGGCCCACGGGGCACCCCTGGCTGAGAGGACCTTTGTTCCGAGAGCCATGGTCCTGGCAGGAGAGGGGACAAGAGCCCTCTGGAAGAGGGCGGCGTGCCCCGCCCAGCCGTGGCGTCAGGCCCGCCTGAGGGTGCGCCGTCTCCCCCGAGGGCTGGAGCTCGGCCGGGACCAGCCTGTCGCGAAGGCCACAGCCACGGCCATCCGAGACTCGTGCCCAGCCACCAGCAGCCCAGCCCTCCCCCAGCCTCCCCGCCCCGCCCAGCCGCCCTCACTGCCCCCTTTCCCAGCTGCCCGGCGCACCAAGGTCCTGTCCAGTGTGGCCTCTGCCCACGCGCCTCAGAGCCCTGCGCTGGCCAGGCCGCCGGGTCCCAGGCCACCGAGCACCCCCGCTGCCCCCAGATGCAGGCCCTTAGCAGAAGGGGGTCCTCAGTGCGGTCGGGGTGGCATGTGAGCCCCAAGTGCCGGGGCCCTCCACGTGCCTGGGCTGGAGGACTCGCTCCCTCCCTCACCCAGCACGCGGGCAGGCGCGTGCCGGCTGAGTGCGGGGCTGGCGGGTGCTGACCACTGGGGCCCGGGCACAGCCCCAGAGACTGAGATGCCTGTGAGAGCCGCTGGCGGGGATGGCCAGCTTGCGCTGGGCAGGGGGAGGAACGGACTTCCAGACACAGACGCTCAGAGTGAGGGCCCCGGGCGCACCGGGCGGGGGTCTCGGGGTCCCCGCACCCCACGGTGACACCGCTGAGAGGCCGCGGGCCAGTTTCTCTCGCACAGCAAGCAGCGGGCTCGGAGCTGGCCTCTCGCTCAAATCGAATGGACGGACACGCAAACCCAGTCAAAAGCAAGAATGGCGCCAAGACATCTGACCGGGGCAAAGGCCCAGCTGACCAGGTCACTTCACCTTCCGCCTCACACCCCGGCCTGGCCCCAGAGGAACAAGGACGCCCCGAGGCCAGCCGGGCCTCCTCCCTGGGCGGCACTGGATGGTCGGGCGGAGCGGAATCCGGCTGAGGTCAGTCCTTGTGCTTGAGTGGAAACAGCAGTGGAATGTTCTGGAAGCCGGTGGGAACGCTGGGTTCTCGGGTTCACTGACCCGAGTTGGGGCCACACCCAAAGCCCAAGACCCTCGAGAGCTTCAGGACGGCAGGAGACAGCAGGCGAGGCCACCTGGCTGGGGCAGCCCTAGCCCCCAGGCCCATCCCACAGGCCTCTGGGGCCGCGGCCGGGCTGGGGTCTGGTGATCCAGCACCTGGCGGCTGCTGCCCCCTCCTTGCCCGACAGCGTCCAGTGAAAAGGAGAGACCACGTCTGACCACGCCCCAGGTCACCCTACGGCGTGACCCTGCAGGACCAGGGCTGGGCGTCCCTGGGCCAGGGACTAGGCGAAGGGAAGCAGCGTGGCGGAGGGCGTCCGCCTTGGAGAGAAGCCTGGACAGAGCGGATGCCCCGGGGCTAGGCAGGAGCCCGCAGCGGCCGCCTGAGGGCAGGGGACCAGGAGCAGCTGGGCGGCGGGGCCCTGCCTCACCCCAGTGCCCGTCCTCACGGCGCCGCACCACGGGCCGCAGCCCCACACACAGGCCCTGCAGCTGGGGTCACTTCTCGGGGGCGGGGGCGTCTACTCCCAGGCTACCGGCCAGCGGCACTGGCACTGCCGTCGGGAGGACGGGACAGGTCATGAGCAGCGAGGTTAAGTTCTAAAAATTTATTCCGATCACTCAGGTTTTTACCGTGGGATATCTTCAAACACCTTTTGGGAACGACCCCTAGTGCCGTCTCCACACCTCAGCTGCTGCAGGGTCAGCCCTGCGCGGGGCAGGGCAGGGGCCGCTGTGCCCACCGGCTCCCGTCAGGCGGTGCTGGTCAGGGCAGGCTTGGGGGCCGGGGCCCGGCTGGCCCGGCACCGCCCCAGGGTCTCTTGTCCGGTCTCGGTGCCCCGAGGTGGACCCCACGGCTTCAGGCCCGCGGCTGTCTGTGAGCCCAGAGCAGCCGAGGCGGCCCCGAGGCCGTGACCGCCCACAATGTCCGTGGCCGCGGGTGAGGGCCTCCCCCACGAGGAGCCTGTGGCACCCGGGCCAGAGCAGCTTGCGAGGCTGCTGGGGGAGTCGGCGTGCGCAGAGCCGAGGGCGGGCCCGGGCCACGGGGAGCAGCCTCCCTGGGCTCCCCGCAGACGCGGCCAGTCAGCCCCGCTCGCGCCACGCCAGGAGACAGAGGCCGCTCGGGAGCCGGCGGGCACGGAGGGGGACGCAGGGCGAGTGTGTCCAGCAGCTTCGGGGTCCGTGGACGGCGCCTGAGGTCACGGCTCGGGGCTTCGTGGGCACCGGTGTGGCGGGCGCTACAGCTTGGGCTTAGGATGGCCCTGGGCCAGCCTGCTGGCGGCAAACTCCGGCCACCACGCCGCCCTCTCCAGCACGCGGCGCTCCTGAAGGACCGCGCCCCAGAGGTTTTTGTAGAGCTGCAAAAGGCCAAAGGCCGCAAGGGTGGGCACGCGCAGCCCGTGCCGGGAGAGGCGACTCCGCCGCCGCGCTTTGGACGAGCGCTGGGAAGGCCGAGGACTGACTCAGAGCCGCGCCTCTCCCCAGTGCGAGACGGTCACAAGGTGCAAGTCCGCGAGATTCACCTGGGATGCGAACGTGCCGCTCGCCCTTTCTGGGGAGCCGGTGGGAGGCGCACATTCTGTTCGCAATGCAGCGGGGCCCAGGGGGTCCTGCCAGCCTGTGAGAGGCGCCCCCCGCCCCGAGGCTGCAGCCCAACTGTGAGGCGGCCCGGTGCACGAGGTGGTCCACACATGAGACCGGCCAGCCCACGAGGCGGCCCAGCGCACAAGGTGGTCCATGCACAAGGCGGCCCAGCCCACGAGGTGGCCCAGTGCACGAGGGGACCCAGCCCACGAGGCAGTCCAGTGCGTGAAGGGGCCCAGTGCACGAGTGGGCCCAGTGCACAAGACAGCCCAGTGCACAAGGTGGTCCACGCACAAGGCGGCCCAGCACACGAGGTGGCCCAGTGCATGAGGTGGTCCACGCACAAGGCGGTCCAGCCCACGAGGTGGCCCAGTGTATAAGGTGGTCCAGACACGAGGCGGCCCAGCCCACAAGGCACCCCAGTGCACGAGGGGGCCCAGTCCACAAGGCAGTCCAGTGCACAAAGGGGCCCAGCGCATGAGGGGGCCCAGCGCATGAGGTGGCCCAGTGCATGAGGCAGCCCAGTGCACAAGGTGGTCCATGTACAAGGCAGCCCAGCGCATGAGGTGGCACGGCCCACGAGGTGGCCCAGCGCACGAGATGGTCCATGCACAACTCCCGGCTGGCCCTGTGGGGCCCGACCCCTGCACACCCGCCAGCCCCCCACTGCAGGGCAACCCGGACCCCAGGGGCCCCTCACACGCTCCCCAAACCCTGGGCTGAGGGGCACCAGCCACCTCCTCAGGAGCAGGGAGCGGGGGGACAGCTAATTTTCCTTTAAGGAGCCGGACCCACACCTGCTAAAAGCGCGTGGCAGCTGCCCCGCCATGCGCTGCTGTTCCTGGCTCCCGAGCGGGCCGGGCGCTCCACGGCCTGAGGTGCAGTCTCACGACCACACCCTGCAGCCGTCTGTGGGCGGGTTGCCCTGCGGGGGTCAGGACATCCCCATGGGGATGCAGGACCCCACCGGCGGGGGCGCTGGGTGCTGTGCGTTCCTCGCGGGGCACAGGCGGGCGCCAGGGCACCTGGCACCGCCCTGAGAGGCGCCTGCTGCTTAGACCCAAACGAGGGGGGCGGAACGGCAGGTGCCGATGCCTGTGCTGACCGGGGCGCCCATGGCGGGGGCAGGGTGGGCCCGCCCCAGTGCCATGCGTTCCCGGAGCCCCACTGCACTGCAGGCCCCGCCCTCCCCAGCAGGTGGCGCCGCCTACCTCTCCGTCCGCCCTGGCGATGGGCACGTTCAGGATGAAGTCCGGGGGTGCGATCACATCCACGAGGGCCACCGCGTCATCTTTCAGCTGTTGGAAACAAAGCCCAGGGCTTGGGCGGGCCCAGAAGACCCCACGGCGACCGCTGAGGGGCAGCCGCTGGCCGCCAGCCCCACCAGGCACAGCTCTCACCAGGCGGCCTGACCTCCTGCCCGCCGAGGGGCGGCTCGTGCGGGGACAGCCATGCTGGCTGCCGGCCCCTGGCCCCCTTGAAAGTGGAGAGCGGGAGACGGGGCAGGGCTGGGCCCCCACACTAAGCAGGGCCGGCAGACACTGCCCCACGCAGCAGCCCGTGGCGACTGCCCTGGCTGGGCCCAGAGAGGGTGAAACACGCTCATCACACAGGCCACGTGGGCAGCCCAGGGAGCGAGCGGCCGCAGACGCCCAGAGGCCCACGCACCTGGGCACACAAGTCCACGACGGCGTCCTCGACGGCTCTGCCCGCCTGCTCGCCGGAGAAGTAGCCGCCTGTAAGCACAGCTGGGTGACCGGGTGTGCCGCTGGGTCACCGCGAGGGCAGCCCCCCAAACACTGCCCCTCGGCGCCCCGCCCCCGGGAAGCCGCGCCGCCCTCACCTCGGTAGAGCAGACCCGTGTGCCGGCTCAGGGTCCAGAAGCCGTAGAGCGCGCTGAGCCGGCCCAGCAGGCCCCGCAGGGTGGGGGGCACGCCGGGGCCGTGCGTGAGCTGGTGGAACCTGCGCAGCACCGTGAGCTCCAGGAAGGCCAGCGCCAGGGGGCGGCAGCAGTACACCTGGGGAGCAGGCCCAGCGCTGAGGGGCCGGCGGTGGCACGAGCCCTGCACGGGGCGGGGTCTGCGTCCCCAGCCCAGGGGCAGGAAGCAGGCCTCCGACCAGGTCCTCTGCCGGCCCCGCGTTCTGGCCACTGACCAGCGGACCGAAGCTGTCCTGAGCTCGGCCACGTGCTGGATTCACGGGCTGAGCCCCAGGCTGCGCCCGAGGAGCCATGCAAGGCAGCCGCCCCCCGCCGGCCTCTCCGTGGAGACCGGCCCCGCCCCAGCCACCCCAGGTAGATGCAGCGGGCAGGCGTGGACACCGGGGCCCGGGAGGCCTCCCTGGAGCCTCGGGGACGGTTCCAGAGAGGGGCTGACCCAGGTCGGGAGCAGCCAGGCGCCGTCCATGGCGAGCCCCCCGCCACCACAGACGCCACGGTCCAGGAAGAGGACCGAGGAAGCCAGACGGAGCTGCTGGCCGCACCAGTGCCCACCCTGCCAGCCCGCTCGCCCACCACCGCGGCCGATGGCAGCAGGGCCGCCCCTCAGCAGGGCCGCACTAGCCAGCGCCGGCCGCGGGCGGGCAGAGGCCCGCAGGTGGCCAGCCCACCTGGCTGTTGTTCCGGGCCTCGAAGTCGCTGCCTCTCACTCTCTCCTGCTGCAGCTTCTGGTGGCTCTCGCGGAGCAGGTAGGCCACCAGCCACTCGTACGCTGCCAGGGGCACTGGGGAGGGCGGTGACGGCTGCGGCGGGTTGCGGTGGGCACCTGCGAGCGCAGCCCAGGCCCACAGCGGGACACATCTGGGCTCCCGCCGACGGCGGCCAGAGGCGGCAGCGGAGGGGGCCGTCGCCAACGTGGGCCCTGCTGACCCTCCGCTCGCTCACGGTGACCGAGCCCTGGCGGGGAGCCAGGCTGAGCCCTCAGGCTGCGGTGCCCACCCGGTGCCGTCCCCCCAGACGTAAGCCCAGCCCGGGCCGCGCTGTGCCCGCCCCACACGCCGGGCGGGGGTTACCCGAGGAGTCCACGCAGTCGGCGCCGCTGAGACCCGGGAACCTCCGGCCCAGCATCTCGGGGTACGCAGCCAGGAAGTCCACAGTCTTCAAGGGGCTCTGAAAGCGCGTGCCACCTAGGGGCCCCACAAGGCCGACGCGGAGAGGAGCACAGGGGTCACCCACCCCCAGGGGCACGTCGGGGTCCCGTCCGGCGCCCTCGAGCAGGTGTCCTTCCCAGCAGACACCGTGGGCCGGGAATGGGGACACCCAGGGGCCCGGGGGCCTCACCAGGGCCTCGCGGGGCGGGGGCCTCCAGGAAGCTGAGCAGGTAGTTGCTGGTCTGCTGCAGCAGCACGTTGTTGTCCCCCTCGTACGTGCAGTTGGGGTCGTTGTCGTTGCGGAGGGCGCCCAGCCGGTTCACTGCAACGGGACGGTGTCTCTCCGGGCCCCCAGAGTGTGCCGGCCCCGCCAGCCCGGCCTCCCCCTGCACCCGTCTACCCTGGCACACAGCGCCGCAGCCACAGGCAGAGCCCACAGCCACGGCGCCTCACCAGGCGCCCGCAGAGCCCTCCAGCGGGATCCCGGGCCCTTCCTCTCGCCACGTGTCCGGAGACGCCTGTGCCTGGCGCTGGCCCTCCCGCGCGGCGTTCCCCCGGGGCTGGGCGGGGCTGGGCGCCGGCCCCTCTGGTCCAGCAGGGCACGCAAGGGCTAAGAGGCCACAAGACTGACAGGGAGAGGACCACAGGGTGTCCTGCGGGGCCACCCCACCCCAGCTGGCAAGTCGGGGTCACACCTAGAGCCCTCGCAGCAGGTGTCCTTCCCGCCAGGCCTGCGAGGCCGGCCGCCCTGACCTCCTCCCGCTTGCTGCCCGCGGACCCGCGGAGCTGGGGCTCAGCATGTCTTGCAGGGGCACTACCACGGCTGCTTCTGAGTCTCCTCTGCACAGCTCGTCTCCTTGTCCCCAAATGCAGGGCCTCCCCGGGGGCGCAGCGGTGAGCACTGCACTGTGGAGCTGTCGGCAGCAGCGACGCGAGTTCGACGCCCGGCCGGTGAGATTCCCACAGGGCGCAGCAGACCTCTCCTGCCTCCCCGCTGCCCCCTCAGCAGTGTGTTTCTGTCTATCTGCCTGTTCTGCTCCCCTCTCTGTCTCTGGGGAGTCCTCTCACCCCCCACACCTCTGGACTGCACCCCAGCTTGTACGCAAAAATAAGTCTTTAAAAGATAAAAAAAAAAAAAAACAAACAAAGCTAAAGTATTTACAGCCCCATTGTGAGTTACGACGATTGCCTCGAGGAACAGGCAGAGGAGAAGACCCGAAGGGCTAAGGACGGACGCGGCTACGGCACCCTCCGGTCAGCGTGGGAGAGGGCAGGGGAGGGGCCGAGGCCTCGAGCCAGCTGCCCGCTGCCCGAACAAGGCCCTGGACAGACCCTCATTGTTCGTGGTCACCTCAGGCCACCGCCCACACGCCAGACGGCCAGAGCCTCCGGCGTGGCTGCAGGTGGAGCGGCCACTGCTCGGGACACTCCTGGCCTGAGAGCCGGACCTGACCCGGTGCCCGGGGCCAGCGCGTAGGCCGGCGGGCGGATGCTGCAGTGGCCACGACGGCCACCCTAGTGCCAGACGAAACAAGGTCCGGGCGCAGGCTGCACTGCACCCCGACACCGTGCCGAGCCCCTGCCCATCCGCGCGCGTCACCCCCACTTCACACCACAGCCCAGCCCGGCCCAGGCCATGCGGCCGCTGCCAAGTAACAGCCGACACCAAGAAGGACAAGTGTCCGCTCAGGGTGGCCTGGCCAGACAGACACGGCGGCTGTGGCCAGCACTGGCCAGCACGGCAGGACGCGGCCCCGCGCTGGCCCTGGGGTGCTGGGCTCGGGGCCTCTCCACATGCAGGGACGCGGGCTCTGGCCACCAGGCGGCTGCGAGCGCAGACGTAGGCAGAGGAGGACTGGGGTGGGGGCTGCCCACGCCCGGTCGGGCAGGGAAGGGACAGAAGGCCCCCCCCGCTCCAAAACCTACTGGCCAGGTAGCCGTGTCCCCCGCAGGCCTCGCGGCACTCCTGGATCCCCTGCTGGGCGGTCCACGAGGCCAGGGCCTTGCCGGCCGACGCCAGCGCGTGGATCTCGCGTCCAAGCTCTGCCTTGGGAGGGGCCCCGAGAGCAGGTCAGGGCGGCGCCGCAGATGCTCTGCGGGGACTTCAAAGGACCCGGCTGGCCTGACCCCCGGTCACCCCAAACTCGGGGCGTGTGCTCAGCAGCCCGGGTCTTGGGGCACTGGGCACCCCACCCGGGGAGCACTCAGCTGCCGCATGGCAGGGTGGGGGCACCGAGTCAGCGCAGCCGGGAGGTGGGGAGGCGGGCGAGCACCGACCCCCTGCAGGCCACCACCGGGGGCAGCGCCCGCCCACCCCTGCGTCCTGGACGCCTCGGGGGTCTCCGCAGGCCCACCCGGCCAGCAAACCCGCGGCCGCGCTCACCTGATGGGCACTGCGGTCACCGCCCGGAAGCCTGGCCTGCTGCAGCTCGACCATGTTCTGGAAGAGCAGCTTGGCGAAGTGGTCCAGGGCGAAGGCGGCGGCCAGGTACGGCAGGAGGCGCCATTGCTAAGGGCAGAGAGGCCAGCGGCCGCGCAGGTGAGCCACACCCGCCTCCCGCCCGTCCTCCCAGCCGCGCTGCCCATGCCCCCCGGAGGCCCCAGCGCCAGCGGGCGGCCGAGGGCCTGGCTTCCTGAGCCTGCACAGGGCGCAGCCCGAGCCAGACGGGGAAACTGAGGCCGGGACATGCTCCCAGTGGGGTGTCTCCGCTGCAAGCGGCCCACGGCGCGTGGGGGCAGGCCTGAGCCAGCGGCAGCACCGTCGCCCACGTGGCCGGCAGGGGCTGAGGGGGCAGAGGGAGCTCCCACTCTCAATCCCACCGGCGTCCCCCGCAGAGGCACCGTCACCAGCTCCTGTGCCCGGGGGGCAGGAGGTTGGGCCTGCCCAGGGCACAAGCCAGCCGTGTGCAGGCTGCAGCGGCGCGGGGAGCGGGGGCTCAGGGCACCCTGCTTCTCCTCGGCTCCAGCTACCCGCACAGCTCACAGCACGGGAAGGAAGCCCAGGCCCCTCGAGCGCTCGGCCACCTGCTCCCGCCGGCCCGCCCACCCGGGCGCAGAGGGAAGACGGGGCTGCCACTCGCCTTGGGGGCCCCGCTGCAGCTGCACCCAGGCCCCTGCCGTGGAGGCTGCAGGGAGCCTCCCTGGGACCCCAGGGCAGGACCCGGAGCGGGCGGCAGGAGTGGCTATGCACCCCGCGCCCCGGGTTTCCCGTCCACGGCAAAGGCCAAAGGGGCACGTTGGCTCTCGCCAGCGCCAGAACGGAGCCCCGAGCGCGGCCGCACCTGTGTCTGGTACTCCAGCACCGGGAGCTCCTCCCCCTCGCCAGGCCCGAACTGGCGCCGCGTGGCGGAGAAGCGCACGGCGATGGCCACGGCCAGCTGCAGGTTCACCACAGCCATGCCCATGATGGTGACCCTGCCGGACGACAGGCTGCCCAGCGAGGCCCCGAAGCGCTGCCTGGAGTCCTGGGGGGGCGAGAGAGACGGCCTGCAGGGGCTGGAGGCAGCGCCCCGTCCACCCGCCCAGCCAGGCAGCTGCCCCCACGGGGCCTGGCCGTGCAGGGCGCCCGGGAGCCCCCCGGAAGGTGAGGGCGGCCCCGGTGGACGAAGCGCTCGGAGAGGCGGGGCCGCGTGCAGGGGCGCTCGTGGGGGGCCACCTGCCGTCCCAGCAGATGGGGACCCCTGCCCGTACCCACAGGAAGCACCCACACCGGAGAGACGGGCGGCGCAGGCAGGCCCCACGGCTAGCCCGCCGGTTATCAAACGCGGACCCTGCCCGGAAGCCCTCTCCCTGCCTGGGCCACCTCTCTCAGGGCATGGGAACCTGCTGGGCTGCGGCGCCCACTGACAGCTGCCGTTGGGGGCTCCCCACGCTGGCTCCTGCAGCCATCCCCAGCCAGAGGCACGCGGACCCCGGGCGAGGCTGACCCAGAGTCCCAGAGGTGGCACCACGAGAACCAGCAGGGCTGCGCGGAGGGCGCCCACCCCGGGCGGGACCCCCACCCCGAGACGCTGTACCTTGAAGGAGGAGACGTAGTTGCCCTCGGGCGTGACGTCGCCGGTGCGGTTCAGGAGGCTCCGGCGCGGGACCCGGACCTTGTGGAACATGGCGAACCTGGGGGCAGCCCTGGGTCAGAGCCCCGTGCACAGCCCCGCCTGGACCCGGCAGGGCGGGGCAGAGGACGTGGGGCCAGAGCACCCCAAGATCAGGGTGGTGGGAGACCCAGCAGGCAGGACACCCCAGCAGCTGAGACCCAAAGGTTGGCGAAAGCGCGGGGGCCCAACCGGGTGGGGGGAGCCGGTTCTGGCCCGGCGCAGGTCGGGGCTGGGCCCTGGGGTGGCGGCCCCCGCACACGCGGAAGAGGGGCCCCCACCTCCGGGACCCTTCCCAAAGACCAGGACCTCCGGGCTCCCGGGTGAGAGCTCCTGGGGAGACAGGCTTAGGGGGCGGCCCCCGCCCCAGGCCAGCGAGCCGCCTGGTCAGCTCCGGGGACGGCGGTGTGGGCCGGCGCTGGGCCAGGGCTCCGAGGCTGAAACAACAGGGGACCCGGGCGGCAGTCGAAGGCCAAGGTCAGAGTGGCAGACAGCCCCCACCTGCAGGCGCACCCCATTTCCAGCAGCGCACCCCATTTCTGAAGGCTCTCCTGAGGCCAGACAAGTCCCTGTCCTCATTCTGAAGCGCAGGACACAGCGCGTCCCCTCCGCTCGGCCCCTGCCGGCTGTCTGCACCGGGCCCTCCGGATGCCCCCGCCGCCTTCCTCACGCCTGTCCCCTTTACCACGGTGCCCCCCAAGGCTCCTCGCAGGCACCCCTCAGCCGCCCCCACGGCACATACAGGGGCCTTCCCAAAGTACTGCCCCCGTGGCCACCCCAGAAGGCCCCACCTTGGCTCGGGGCATCCAAAGCCTGTGGGCAGCGGCGCGTCCTCCCGGGGGCCCTGGCCGCCCGCAGTCCACCCCTCACAGCTGCAGCTCTCTGACCCGCCAGTGGGCAGGCACCAAGGCTGCCACCGCCTCCAGGAAGCCCGCCTTGATTCCCACCCCAGACTCCACTCCAAGCGACCCTGCTGCCTGACGCCAGGGTCCACCTTCGGGCTTGTTCACCCTCTGACGGGACCCTGGGGCAGAACTCCCAGACACCTGGCAAACACGGGGTGACTCACAGGGCGGCGGTCAGCCCGAGGGGGCATCTCCCCAAAGTCCCACTCCCAGGCGGCCTCAGGGGACACACAGTGGCACCTCCTGGGGAAGGGGCCGGTGCAGGGGCAGGACAGGGAGCCAGGCCTGTGGTGTCCGCCAGAGCCCAGCTCTGTGTGGCCGAGGCCAGCACAGGCCAGCACCTCGGAGGCTGCCCAGCCGGGAGCCGCCGTGCTGGGCAGGGCCCAGGGGCTGCTGGCCACGGTGAGGCGGGGGCCCGGGAAGGCGGCTCTTCAAGCACGCCGGGGTCGGCCCCAGGCCTGGGCACCCGGCCTGCCGCGTGGACACAGGGGACGCCACGCAAGGAGCCCCCCGCAGCGGCAACACGCCCCGCGGGAAAGGGGACACCCTCACTCTCCCCGCCCAAAGGGGACGCAGCGGACGCCAGGGGAGGGCTCGGCGCCACCAGCACCCACACGTGCTCCTCTGAGCACGTCCCCAGAAACGTGGGCCCGCCGCAGCCGGAGCAGACACGCGAGCAGGAACTCGCCAGCCGGGGTGCGCCGCTGGGAAGGGGCTTCAGCCCGTGCTCCCAGACACTCGGCAGCCTCGGCCACGCGCCTCCCTCCCGCCCCGGCTTCTGGAGAGCCGCCACCAACTCAGGGATTCCTGTGAAGTGGCCAAATGGGTGCTACGAATTGTCACCATTTTCTTTGTTTTTAAGTAACTGACTGTTTAAAAAAAACACTAAAGTCACTGATGAGATTTCAAGATTGCCGAGCCATGCAGAGTCCAGGCCTGGGGCGCCGCCTGCTGGCCGTCCGGGAGGCTGGGGTGGCCGGCCCTGGGCCCACAGCAGAGGCTCAAGGCCATGCGTGGCCACTTCAGCGTCCAGGCCTGGCCATGGGCAGGTGCTGACCCAGGCAACCAGGAGGTGGCCAGAGACGCTGCTCGGCGCACAGTGTGCCTGCGGGCCCCCCGCTCCGGGCGCACCCAGTAGGTGACCCAGCTAGGGGCGCCAGCCCTGGGGGACCCTCAAAACCACGTCAGGATTCTGAGCAGGAGCCGGACGGACGGTGGGGAGAGCGCTGGCTGCAGAGGCCTCGCCACAGGACCAGGGCCTGCCCAGGACCCCGCTGGCCGTGCGTGCACACACACACCTGGGCACGTGGAGTCACACACGCACCTCCCGAGCCGACTGGGCCCAGGCACGCGCCCAAGCAGAGGACCTGGTCCTCGCGTCCAGGGCCGGACAGAGCCTGCCCGCCACCACCCGCACCCAGAGCATCAGCCGCCCGCCCCAGCCCTGCGGGACGGGGCCGCATGGATGTGGGGACCCCCTGGGCCCGGGGGGCCCCTGCGGCGCCAACACGGGCTGACGGCCAGGGGCAGGAGCTCACGCTGTGTGGCCCCCTGAGCCTCTCAAGGCGTGTGGAGTCGCTCGGCGGAGGCCCGGGCGGGCCCTGCGTCTCCCACAGGGAAGTCGGGGAGAGCGTGTCTGGGTGCCCCACGCAGGGGGCTCAGACCCCCCTTGCCGGGGCCAGCACGGGGGCGCCTCCCGGCACTTCCTGGGGGCAGTCCAGAGAGCGCCGAGGCTGAGGCAGGAGGGGCTGGGCCTGCTGCTCCAGAGAGGGGCCCTCAGCACCGGCCCTGCCCCCAGCCCTCTCGCTGGGCACCCCGCTCCCTGTGCCCCCAGATCAGGCGTGAGCTGGTGCCTGGGCCTGCTGAGGGGGTGGGCAGGGTCGGCCCCCCAAGCCGGCAGGAGGCGCCCGCGGCTGGGTGCCCAGGCGCGAGGGGAGGCGGGTGACCCCACCGCCTCGGGGGTGCTCGAGCGCCCGGGGCCGTGCAGATGGGTGGGCAGGAGCAGGGCAGGGGCCCCACTGCCCGCGGCTGGGCGGGACCCTCAGTCCTGAGCCACACGTACCCGTTGTCCAGGCCGTTCTGCCCCAGCTTCCTGCCGATGTCGCCGACCATCACGCCCGGCAGGGGAAGCAGGGTCTTCGGGTCCCGAATCTGCACAGGGCAGACGCGCTGTGAGGGCCCCACACCGCACGCCCCTCCGAGGGGCGCGGGGGCTCCCGGGGCGGCTGTGACGCGGGACCAGCAGGTGAGCGCACCCCAACTGCAGGCGGGCCCCGAATCTACCAGGAGGGTGCTGCAGAGTCAGAAGAGGAGAGACGAGGGGCCCAGCCAGAGACGGAGCGGGAGCCGTGGCTCCTGGAACGGGCTGGAGCCCGCGGTTCAAGCCCCGGTGGGGGTCCCTGCTGCCGCCCAGGCGGGGCTGGGAGCTGGTCAGCGCGGGCCACGCTTGAGCCCGGGCAGCCCGGCTGGACGTCGCACGCACGCGTCCCCAAGTGTGCCCTAGGGCTCCCGCAGAGGCCACGGAGGCGCAGGGAGGGCGCTGGGAGCCACGCGGCTCCACCGGGCAGTGGACACTCTCCAGAAGCCCTTAAGGTAGCGAGGCCCAGCCAGGAGTGACCCCCCCACCTGCCCCCCACCTGGGGCCATCTGTCAGTGGCTGGAGACATCTGTGGGCATCACAGTGGGGGACGCAGGGACATCGGGGCTGCCACTGATGCCCCACGCGGGGACAGCCCCACTCGGGGACAGCCCCAGAGGTGGGCCCGCCCGCTCAGCTGCACGCGAGGAGGGACAGCGAGGATGGCGTGCGGCCCGGGCTGGGCTCTCGGGGCCGCTGGGTTCCCCCGGCCCAGGGCTCTGGCTTCCCCGACTCGAGTCGAGCCATTTACGCAAAACAAGGCTAAAACCCAGCAGGACCCAAGCCCCTGTGTCCAAAATCTTTCCTCCGGTAAGACTTGTAAACATTTAGGACAAGCTTTCACAGTCCTCTTAAAAGGAAGCAGAGCTGGAGGAGTGCGGAGAGAGGCTAAAGACGTTTGTAAAAGGTGATTTTCCAGCAGTGAAACAGGAAACTACGGCGGGCTGGGCACTGGGCCGTCCATGGAAACAGCCCAGCCCGCGGCCGCTCACCGCCCGGCCTCCCACCTAGGACAGGCCTCCGACTGAGGGGCGCCCCCCACGCACCCCTGGTGTAGGCCGGCGGCCCCTCTGCTGGGGTGACCGAGACTGGGTCTGCGCTCTCGGCTGAGGCCCCAGCCTCCCAGCCCGCCGCGGGGCGCCCCCACCCACCTGCACGATGAAGGGGTGCAGCCCGTGGCAGCGGCCCCCGGGCGTGCACAGCTGCGCGAACACCACGGCGTGTGTGGCTGTCTTGCCCAGGTTGCCCACCCAGAACTTGGCTGCTTCGAAGTCCGGGGTGTGAAGGACGAACTCCTGGGGGTGGGCGGGTCAGGGCGGGCCAGGACATCGGGGGCTCTCCCCCTTTGGAGTCACCCCCACCCACGCTCACGTCTTTACCTCGAGCCAGGCCCACGCGTGGGGATGGCAGCCCACAAACCCAGCACCCCGGGGGGCCGCCGGTGAGCCGCGTGAGCACCAGGCCGCATCTCCGCCTCGGCCCGGGCAACGAGGCGATGGGTCAGGGCAGGAGCCGGGTCCCCCCGGCCCTCAGCCCCCACCCGTGTGCCCAGATGGCTGCCCCGTACCATCCCCCCGCCCAAGCCCCGGCCCCGAGGGCACAGGACCCACCTCGGTGTCCGGGTCGTAGTGCGCAGTGGTGCGGACGGCCTTGGTGTTGCTCCCGTGGCTCAGCTCCGTGAGGGCAAAGCAGCCAAAGATCTGGCGGAGCAGAGGCTGGGGAGGGGGCGCTCTCCCTGCAGGCCCCGGGCCCCCGCTCTCCTCGAGGGCTGGCCCCACCCCAGTCCCCAGCCTGCCCCCACCCACCGGGGCCGGGGCCCAGCCAGCACCACCCACGAGAGGGGCCGGGCAGGTTGCTGCGGAGAGGCTGGGCCCGAGGGCCGGGCCCCACGCCTGCCTGGCCCCGCAGATGGGGAGGAGCCGCAGCACCTCCCAGGGCCGCCATCCGGGTTCTCGCCAACCCACACGGGCCCACGGCTCCACGCGCCCAACTCACCTCCCCGGTGAACACCTTCGCCACGTAATTGAGGTGCCTCTCGGAACCAGAGGTGAAGACCGCCGTGGAAAACACCTGCAGGCGGGACAGGGCGGGTGAGCGGCGAGGGCTGCCCCTCCAGGCCCCCGCGCCCCGTGAGCCTCCCGCCCCCACGGCCCTCGGGGTGAGGGCCGGCCAGCAGCGCCCTTCCTGAGACGCGGCCCCGGCCGGAGCCCACAGTTCACGCCGCCTGGAAGGAGTCGGGGGTCTGAGGACCGCGGGAGACGGTGGGGGGGTGGTGTGAAGGGCCGAGGAGCCCCCTCCCAGCCAACCACACCTAGGGGCGCCCAGGGGCATCGGGCGCCACTCCCACCCAGTCTCCAGCGGCGACACAGAGGCCAGGACCCAGGCTCGCCCCCACCCGCCGCCCCTTCTCTCCCTTAACCTTCGTCCTCCCTTTTAGGCCCAAGCAAAAGCAGCCCCAAAGCGCCTGTTCTGGGGCCTGACCCCACATGGAGCGCCGAGCCCTCCCTCCGCATCCCGGGGGCTGCCCAGCTCCAACCTCGCCAGCGCCATGTGATGTTTTTAGGAAACCTCTAAACAGACACCCCGAATGCGGGAACCCCCACGCGCTGAGCAGAGCCCACGCTGACCACGGAGGGGCGGCCGCCCCGCGCTCTGCCCCAGGGCCACTCACCAGCAGGTTCAGGAAGAACTTGGCCCCCAGGGACCAGTCGTACATGCCCAGGCACCCGATGAGCGCCAGCACCTTCAGAGGGCTGAAGGCCACGTCCTCCAGCTGCAGGAAGCCCATCTCCAGCAGCCGGCGGCAGCGCAGAAAGGTCAGCTCCCGGTACTTCTCCAGCGGGAGGTCGCCCGGGGTGTGGGCGAAGAGGGGGTCGTTCTCCAGAGCCGCGAAGACAGTTTGCTGCAGGTGCGGGAGACGGGGCGGCTGCGTGGAGGCGCGGGGCGGGGGTGGGGGTCCCCACACTCTCCTGCTGTTTCCCAAGCACAGCTGGTCAGGCACGGGGTGACTCAGAAACGGGGATGGCGGGGCCGGAGGCTCAGCCCTCAAACAGCCTGCGCGTGTTGTCCCTGCAGTCCTCAAAGACCTGGGGCTCCACCCTGGTGCAGAGATGGGCCTGTGCCCCTTCAGGGGTGGGGGCGGGGTTCACAGAGCAAGAGAGGCCCATCAGAGGCGCCGGGCCCCGCGGGCGGCAGGCACCACACACTCACCTTAAAGCGCAGCACGTCCTCCCCGTCCAGGAACAGCGCCAGCTCCTTCCAGCTGAAGGAGGCGCGGGCCCGGTAGGCCTGCAGGGGCCCTCGGGGGAAGTCGGGCAGCAGCGCGTCCAGGCGGCCGTGCGAGGCGGGCGCCGTGGCCTCCATCTGAGCTCGGAGCACAGCACCTGGGGCGTTGCGTCTGTGAGCTCACCCCACCCTCCGTTTCATCAACCTTGAAAATAAGCTGCGAGCTCCAGCTCCGGGGAACGGCCGTAACAGCTGACCACGGCCGGGGGAGCCCAGGCGCGCTGACCATCGAGGAGGTCAGCACGCCCAGGGGGGCCAGCGCCCGCAGCCCTGGGAACCCAGGAAGAGCCCAGAGGCCTCCTGTGCTCCCTCTTCCGGGGGCTCTGGCCGCTCCCCAGGCTCGGCCACACCCCGGTCCGGGAAGCCCCCCTCAGGCCGCAGCCATCAGCACCCCGGGCCCCGGCCAGCTCCTGGACGGGACATCTGTCTGTGAGCACACTTCCCTGCTGCCCCGCCCCGACAAGTGGGCAGACAGAGGTCTGGCACCGCTAACAGCAGCCCCCACCGCGACCCCTCTCTCTCCACCAAAGCAGTCACTGCCCTGGGTTTGCTAAAGACGCTCCTCTCCCACAGGCGGGGGTCCACCGTCCCCCCACCCCAGACACAAACCTGGAGGACACTAGGCTTAGGGGAGCTGATCTGGGCACGGGGGCCACACCCCAGCCCTTTAAGACCCAAAGGAACACAAGATCCTCCCGGGGAATGTCAAAGCAGCCTCGGGTGGGACTCTGCGTGTGGTCCGAGCCCACGGCTGACTTTCCAAAGTGAGGGGTTGCTGAGAGAGGCCAGCATGGTCGCAGGCAGGCAGGCAGCCCCGAGGAGCGCTGCCCTGCTGAGGGAGGTCAGTGAAGACCCGGTGTGGCGCAGGTCACGGGCAGGCAGGAGGCCGCTGCCCTGCGGAGGGACAGAGCTGGTGGAAAGGACACCTGCACAGGCACAGGCGGGCAGAACAATGGCTGCCGGAGCCAGTGCAGAGATGGCCCTGACAGAGCCCTCTCAGCGGGAGGGGCCGCTCCCTCCAGGAGTGGTTTGTTTGCTGTTGATTTCGAATGACTGTGGGATCTGAGAGAGACCTGAGATCCCACTGTAGGCTTCACCCTCACCTGTGGCCTCCACACTCCTTCCTGCAGCCTGCCACCGCCTGGGTCTGCTGTGAGATCTGGCCTTGGCGCAGCTGGGTTCGTGGCTCTGCTAATCTCTACCCCACCTCCTGTGTGAGTCTTGTTCTAGCCTTTTTAAGTCACCCGTCCCCCATCAAGGGGGGCACAGGAAGCGCCCGTGGGTGCCTGGGACACACCCCGTGGCAGCTGGCCCTCGCAGCAGCCGAGCAGGCACGACCCCTCCTGCGGCAGCGCTGAAGCCCCGCAGGCTCAGGCTTGTCCAGTCCTGAGTGGTCACATATGCACGGAAAGGGGAGGGGCCAGGCTCCCGGGCCCCACCCCAGGAAGGGGAAGCTGAGTGGGGGGGAAGAAGAAAAGGACGGTAAGGGAGCAGGAATGGAGAACACTGCGGGGGCCCTGGGAGAGGCCTGGAGAAGCTGCGCGAGGGCTTCTCGGCCCTGGACTTGCACCAGGGACTCGGGGACAGGGAAGGAGACACTTGAAAGTGACAGAGATGTGGGTGAGGGACCCGTGGGGGGGCTGACCACGCGTTCTTTATCTCGACTTACGTTTTGATTTTGCTCTTTTCCTCCCAGACTTGCCTGCCCCTCCTGCCCCTTTCCTGGGGGTCCCCCGGGAGAGGCCTTAGACATGTGACAGCTTTTGGGCCTCAATGGCCCTGCTTTGGGCCAACCCTGTTTGGTTGGGCTTTTACCCACAACTTATGGTGTTTAATTGCAAACTATTTTAACTATCTTCTTTCTTTACGCGTCTCTCTACTGCACGGTAATTGTACTAAAGTTTTTTTCCATCGAAGGTCTTACACACTAAGGGTATGTTTTCTCTTGATGAGACAGATGGCAGAACCCATTTAGAGCAGGCAGGTTTGGGGGTTCCGGGGTACCCCGCTTTCTGCCCCCTAACAAACCCAGCAAAGTTGAACCCCAGTCATGCTGCTCAAATCTCACCCTAAGACGCTAGAAAAAGTCAAACTAAACCTACGGTGGCGAGCAGATGGGGGAAGCCACTAAGTGATTAAAGGAATTAGCTATGGAGCGGAAGAGAATGAATTAACGGACTAAAAAGAAAATCAACAAAATCTGCTTCTTTGAAAGACGGACAAAACTCAGCCAGACTGGCCCAGTGAAGAGGGAAGCCACTAATTACTAACATCGGTCAAGCGGGGCCAGAAGACAGCCTGAAGTGCCTGCGGGCCTGCGGCAGGGCTCCGGAGGGCGGAGAGCCGGGAACGGAGGGGGCAAGGTGAGCGAGATGGTAATAAAGCGGATACATTCCAAAAAAAGAAAGAAAAGGGACGGCCCAGCTCTTCGCAGAGGCCGGGCTGGAAACGCAAACCACAAAATCCAAAGATGATTATCCTGGACTTCCCAGCAGGGACACCTCCCTGCTACTTCTCCGTGTGCCCGGAGCACCCCACTTCTGTCTCCCAACCGGCTCTGCCTCAGCCGCTCTCCCGGGCCTCGTCTCACCCGCTTAAACGGCCGTGACCCTCGAGAGCTCCCCGCTCCATAGCCCCAGACCCCCATGCCCAGGCGGCAGTTTCCCTTTCCGTGTTTTTGAGGTCCTCAAACTCCAAACGTTGGCACGGGCTCACCCTCTCCCCCGCCCCACCAGCACAGCGTGGCCCGGGTGTTGCCGGAGTGGTCAGCCGTTGTGCTGGGACCCCCTCCCCTGCCTGTCCACAGCCCCCACGCCTGTTTGACGCCTACTGAAGGGCCCTCCCCCCATCCTGTCCGTCCAGCCTGTGGCTCAGCGACCCCTGAGCACAGTTTCGTGCAGTGCTAAGGAGGACTAGACACCCGGGACGCTTGTTCTGCAGGTGAGAAAACCGGAGGCGGCGGCAGGGAAGGGAGCTGCCCAGAGCCATGCAGCGGTGCTCGGACACCCAAGCCTCCACGTGGCCCTAAGCTGCCACAGCCCCCTTGGCCTTGTCACCTGAGGTCGCCGGGCAGCCTGCACGACAGGGCTGGACAGCCAGCGAGGGCTCGACGTGGACCGCCTGGCGCCAGGCTCAGCACTGGCGCCTAGGGGCAGGGTGACCTTGGCACCGCACCTCTCTGTCCCGAGGCGCTGACCACAGGGTGACTGGCCAGCGTCCAGGAGCTAGTGTGCGGGCTCTGGCAACTCGCCTGCGCACGGGATGACTTTTCCACATGAAACTGGCTTGTTGTCACTCTTAGTTAGGCAACAGCAGCGGCGGTCCCGGGGGAAGAGAGAGCGGGAGCCCCGAGACAGCTGTCCAGCGACCTCAGGGACAAGACCCAAACTCCTCCAGACGTTCGGCGCGCCCCCCGCCGCCCTGGCCCTTCAGCAGCAATGGCAACCCCGGGCCCGGAGCGCGCAGGCCCCGGGCCCCCAGCACCTGGGCGCGTGCCCCGCCGCCCCGCTCCCGCCGGCCCGGGAGGACGCGGCTCCACCTTCGGGGTCCGGTGCCGGGGCCGCCGCCGGTCTCCACGCGGACAGCGACCACCGCGGGCGCAGAGGCGAGTGCGCGGGGAGCGCGGGCGCACGCAGGCAGGACGAGCGCGGCCCCGCCCCGCGACTGGCGTCATCTTCCCTCGCCGCCCGCCCGTCGCCCGGGAAACGCATGACGCGGGACGCGAGGCTCGACCCCGGGCTGACGTCTCTGCGCGCGGTCCCGAGGCCGTTCGAACCAGGTCTTCGCGAGGTGCGACCCGGCACGGCCCTGCCAGGAACCTCTGCCACGTTTGCTTAATATGCAGCGCTCTCGCCATCCGGGGCTGCTGAATGAGAACCCCTAGGCTGGGCTCGGCATTTTCGAATTAATAAGCAACCCCAAGTGCTCAGCAGCGTCGGAGGACCACGGTTCTCCACGGGCCCCCAGGGGCCCAGGGGGGCCGAGCGCCGGCTGCCCGCCGCGGTCACCAACGCAGGGCCCGCCCTTCCCCGGCCGTTCTCATCGCTGAGTCAGGTCCCCTTACCGAGCCCCGGGCTCTGGCCCGCACTCCTGAGCCGGACAGCGGCATCAGGAAGCTGGGAGGAGAAATGAGTTTCACTTGCCAGTCGGCTGACAAGGAGGCAGGAGATAATGTCAACCCTACTCCTTGCTAGGAAAGGAGTGAAGCTATAGAGGTTTGAGAGACCAGGGTTGAGAACACAAGATTACGTTTTTATAGGCTGAAAAGCAGTTGGGGCAAAGAAATGTGGACTTAGCTGAAGCTCCTTGCCTAAGTGGGAGGGCGCTGCATGCAGTGTAAGCGGGTGGCTTTCCTACAGCAGACTGTCGGGTTTCTGCGGTGCGCCCCTCGCCTCTGGTCGGCCCCCTCCTCTGCCTCCTCCGTCTCCAGCCAGTGCCAGCTCAGCTCAAGGTTGCTTGCTCAGGCTGGGTCAGATGAGCTGTGTCTGTAAACATGCCTGGAGCAGAAAGTTGGAGGCCTTTTTTCCCCCTCCTACTTTAGGGTCTGAGATGAATTTAACCGTTTTCTTGGTTTCATTCCCAACCCCTCACTCCTGCACCTTTGGGTCAATTCCATATTTAAACACCCACACCTAAATCCAGTCTCAGGCTCTATTTGGGGGGAGCCAAACAAAACCACATGTATCTTATGACATTCACAGAGATAGAACTGACTGGACTTGGCGAGTTACCATAAAGAACAAGGACAGATAAGGTCAATGTCGGAGATGCGCCACCTTAAGACTTTGGCAGGATATCTGGGTGGAGCCCTCTGCGGGTATCTGCACATTCTTTCTACTCTGATATATCTTCACCTTCACTTCATGACATTGCACTTTTACTCACGCAAAGCAGACTTATGATAGGGGCATCAGCGGGTGCTTCCTGTTGCAAAAGCAGAAAGAAGAGATTGATCCAAAGATTGGGGGCCTCCCTACTGGCCTAGGGGTCAGTCTCAGGCTGTCACTGCAACAGTCTGAGTTCAATCCCTGGCCAGGAAGCTGATCCCCGTGGCGCAGCAGACCTCTCCTGTCTCCCCACTGCTCCCTCAGTAGTATATTTCAGTCAATCTGCCTGTTCTGCAACCCACTCTGTCTCTGGTGAATCCTCTTAACACCCACACCTCTGTCCTACACCCCAGATCTATGCAATAAATAAATCTCTTTTTTTAAGATTTATTTATTTATGCATACAAGCTGGGGTGCAGGCGTGAGAGGACTCCCCGGAGACAAAGTGGGGAGCAGAATAGGCAGATCGACTGAAATACACTGCTGAGGGGAGCAGCAGGTGAGACAGGAGAGGTCTGCTGTGCCACGTAGGGATCTCCCCCGCCGAGCATCGAACCCGCACCACAGCTGCCGACAGCTCCCCAGCGCTGCGCTTAACCTGTTGCACCACCAGGGAGGCCTAATAAATAAATCTTAAAAACAAAACAACAGGGGAGACACTGTGTTGCATATTTAAAAGTAGTTAAGAGCTGGGCCTCCCTGGTGGCGCAGCGGTTAAGCGCTGCGCTGTGGAGCTGTTGGCAGTGGTGTTCGATGCCCAGCGGCAGGGGAGATCCCCACACGGTGCAGCAGACCTCTCCTACCTCGCCCGCTGCTCCCCTCCGCAGTGTATTTGTCAATCCGCCTGTTCTGCTCCCCACTCTGTCTCTGGTGAACCCTCTTGCCACCCCACACCTCTGGCCTGTACCCCAGCTTGTATGCATAAATATTAAAAAAAAAAAGCAGTGAAGAGTAGATCTTAATAGTGCTCATCACAAGATACAAATATGTCATTATGTCATACATTCGCAGCTAATAGCTTGGGTGGCATTTATACATCAATTCTATTTTCTTTTAAGATTTATTTTATTGATGCATACAACCTGTGGTGTAGACCAGAGGTGCGGGGGGGTGAGAGGATCCACCAGAGACAGAGTGGGGAGTAGAACAGGCGAATTTACTGAAATACACTGCTGAGGGGAGCAGCGGGGAGACAGGAGAGGTCTGCTGTGCCATGTGGGTCAGCTCCCTGGCCGGGGATGGAACTCACGCTGCAGTGGCTGTGATTGCTTCATAGTGCTGCGATTTAATCCCTTGTGCCACCAGGGAGGCCCTCATTCAGCAGTTAATTTTTGGTCGCCCTCTATCTGCCAAAAAGTAGGTGAGGGTCGGGGTGGAAACAAGCCAGATGGGGCCATTTGCCTGAGGAGAGGATGTCTGGTCTGATTTGTTACTGGGGGAAAGAGATGGGGGGGGAGCATTCTGGCGGTGGGGGGGCACCCACAGGAAAGGCAGCTGGGAGAGAACTGAGAGGTGGGCAGGGCAGACCCCTTACCAAGGCTAGCTGCTAAAAATGCCCTCTGAGCCAGGAGCACAGAGGAAAGAAAATACTCCTCTAACTTTGCAGAGGTCTGTTTTCAAAGCACCCAGGGCCTGAACTTTATTGGCAAATGACCCGGCCTCGGTGAGCAGAAGAGACTAGACTGAGCTGAGCCCAGGGCCCTTGTGCCACCGAGACCGCAGACGCAGAGGAGGGGACGAGGGACCCAACGAGAGAAACTCACAACTCCAGTGATCTGAAAACTGGCAGTTCTCCCCGGAAGGCTGCCGCTAACCAGACAGTGACTCCAGCCTGTCCACACCGCCCTGCCTTAGCCCGCTCCTGAGCCAATGAAATGTGACTCCTTCGTTCTCAAGCCCACTCCCCTAAACCTGTGTAGCTTCATTCCCTTTCTTGATTGGGGAGGCAGGTTTGAGTTGCCCTCCTGCCTCCTTGCCGATTGTTTTGCAATAAAACTTTATTTTCTCAAAACCTGGTATCGTGGTCCCTCAGCATCCACAGACGGCAGCCAGCCAGCCCACTCTCGGTGGCCAGCCCCACGCCGCCGCACAGTGGAGGCGGGAGCCATGAGGCAGGCAAACTGTCTAGTTCAGTGGGTGGTTTCCAGCAAGGGACTGACATGACCTTATGCAAAGATACCAGCCCTCACACACTGGAATTTTCCACCCCTCCACCAAACATTAACCTCTGGATTTGTGACCTCTCACCCCAAAGCCCTAGGGCTTGGGTTTCATCACAGTGGTCACTCCGCTTTTCCCCTGTGACATTCAGAGCAGCAGGGATTTAATAGTGCCAGGGCATGGTGAAACCTCGGGGCCACAGAAGGATCTGGAAGCCTAAGAGCACAGAGACTGAAAAACAAAGATATTTTCGAGGAATTGACCCCAGATTTAAATAAAACAGTGCTCTTACTACCCAGGAGAACTCAAAGTGGACACTGGCCTTACTTCTGTTTTCCTTAAGGACAAAGCCAGCTGAATGAAAAAACTAAAGCCTTCTGCACCCTGAGGTGAGCTGAAATACACGAGAATGTCCAGTGTAACACCAGCCGCATAGATGGAGCCTTCCCTTTGAGTTGTGAACTCTCTGACGAAAACATTGCTTTGGTGGTAAAACTGATGTTAGCAGGCAGGATGATCTTTGCAGAGAGGAGAATGGTGGGAGAAAGAATTGCTTGTTTCCACTGTGAACAAAAGACCGTTACCTTAGGAACTATTTTTTTTTCTCTGCCCTTTATTTGGGGAGTCTTTTGTGGTCAGCCCCCCTCACAGATTTTTTTTTAACAATGTTGGTTCCCTTAAGCAGTTGTCACAGAATCCTCCTTTCTGGACACATTTCCTTCAAGGTGGGAGACTCAGACAGTAAGAAGCTTCCCTTTTCCTGCAACTTCCCACCCTGGGCTCTGTCTTGAAACTGCATTATCCAGACTCCATCTTCCCTGCCTGTCTGCCGCCAGGAGCGGCCTGAGGGCTGCCAGAGGGCACGAGCTTACTGAGCGCTGCACCCGCAGAGCTTAGCTCAGGTCGCCACGCAGGTCTGCAAATAGGAGCAGCCGGTCAGATCTGTGATAATCTTTGTCCACCCCACCAGGCCAAACTCCTCTGGGCAGTGTTGAGACAGGTGGTGGGAAGGGACCTTTCGTTTTCTGCCACACGGAAAGAGCATCATAACCTACACCGCCCGTGCCTTAACAAGCGTCCATACATTTGCGGGGCTTCCTTTCCCTCCCCGTTGCCATCCCCCAACCCTCCTCCCTCCCTGCCCTCTGGAAGCAGTGACCTTGAACTTCCAGCAACGGGGCTCCCGGACTTTCCCGGAGGTCAACACAGGAGACGATCACTGGTCTTTACAAGTCTGTAAACACACCGCCCCAGGCCGCCGCCCAAGCCCCGTCAGGCTGGGGTAGCCCCGGGAAGGCGCCGGGGACCGCGAGCCGGGACCGTCTGGAGCGAGGTCTGCGCCGCGGAGGCTCCGCCCCTTCCTCCTGCGGGGCCCGCCTCTCCGGCGAAGCCCCGCCCCGTGACGTTGGCGCGCCTGGCCGTCATGCGTCTCCTTGGTGCGTCATCAAGCCGCGCCGCTTCCGGCTTCCGACGCGCCGAGGGACCATGGCGGAGGTGGGTCGGGCGGCGGTGCATGGTGCCGACGCGCTGCTCCCGGGGGGCTTCTGGGCGGCGGTGGCCGTGTGGCTGGAGAGGCCGCAGGTGGCCAACAAGCGGCTGTGCGGCGCCCGCCTGGAGGCCCGACGGCGCGCCGCCCGGCCCTGGGACCAGGCCCCCGGGGCCAGGCCGCGAGCAAGCCCGGAGCTCGAGGAGCCGGCCCCGGCGCCGCGTCAGCGTTCCCCCGAGGGAGCTCCGGACCCCGGGCCGCGGCCGAGTACCCGGCAGGGCGCGGCGGACGCCGGGTCCCTGGAGGCCCAGGACGGGCGCGAGCCAGAGGAGGCCCGGGACGAGGCCGCCGCAGCACCTCCGCCCGCCGCGGGGCCCCGGCAGCGCGGCCAGGCTGCGCTCGAGCAGGACGACGTCCCTGCCCCGGATTTGGATTCTCTCTGGGACGATTTCTCCCGAAGCCTCGCCGCTGGCAGTCGGGAGTTGCTGGTCTTTCTCTCCGGCTCGGGGGCGGCCTGGCAGCCAGAGGAGCAGCAAGAACTCGACGTGGTTCTGAGAACCATCATCCCGAAGACGAACCCGCAGTGCCCGCTCACCGCTCCTAGGAGGGAAATAGTCGTGCAAGGTAGGAGTATTTCTAATAGTGGGAGAGGCCAGAGGTGACACCCAACACTAACACGACAGGACAGGTTGAAATGGGTCGTGACTGCAGCAATGGGGAGAAGAATCCAGTGTGAACTGCACTCATGTTGGACTTTTACAGAAGTGGCTGTGAAGGGAAATGAGCGATAGGGCAGGACCTGCGTGGGGGACTCTGGAGTCTGGGAAGAGACAGGTTGCACAGAGCAGAAAGAGCAGTGGTCTGTGTGAAACCACCTGGATTTGCTTACAGGCCTTTCTGAAGTCAGCCCCCCCCCCCCAGGGCTGGGAGACTGGCGCCCCGAGTTTCTAGCAGCCCCTGATCACTGTTTACTGCCCCCGCCCTCGTCTGCCCACAAGGCCCTTTAACTTGCTTCCTGTCCTGCTGCTGACAAGGTGGGCTTCAGTGGTGCATACGTGGATTGTTAAGTGAGGTGTAGACAGTCTTTAACTGAAACTGTAGTGTTTTCACTTGATGTTTGGAGTAGGCACGGTTGATGTTAGAGACTGAACTAGATGCAGTGACGCTTTGCCGCCCACGCAGGTTGTCCAATGCCGCATGCTCACCTGCACGCACGTCGGGAGGTGTCACTCTGCTTCTCCCAAAGGGGGGCCGAGGGACCAGCCCCTTGGTGGTGAGGGCGCCACGGTGGGAAGCCCTAGACTGGGCACTAGAGCCTCCGATACCCGCCCAAGCGGGAGCACCATGTCCCAAAGGTCACGTCAGCTGAAGCAGAGGCTGCCCTGGCCTCTGATGGGAGCTTCTGAGCCCTGGCCGGTCATGTGACCCCCACAAGCGCCTGTTGAGCAGGTCCACTGACACCTGGTGTGGTGTGGATGGAGGAGCCCGGCACACGTCTGCCTCCTGCTGTCGGGGTGTGGGCCTGGGAGGGCGGCGCCGGCCGACTCTGTCTCCGACATGCTCGCGCAGGCGCTGGACCAGCTGCTTTACGTGTCCTGATCTCTTTTCCTGCAGATGTCCTCAATGGAACTGTAACATTTTTGCCTCTGGAAGAAGGTGATGAAGGGAGTTTAAAGGTCAAGACGAGCAACGTCTATCAAATTCGGCTCCGTCCCATGGAGGAAGAATGGTAAGCACAGTCGGCAAGTCTCTTGTCGCCGACACGAGTTGCTGGGCAGGGGCTGGTGTGGCTGTGCTTCTGGAGGCCCTGCCTGGCGGCCTGGTTCCTGCGGGCCCTGGCTGTGCCTGGGCCCTCCGCTGGCCGGAGTCCGCTCCTTGTGGCCTTGACGGCTGGCGGTGCCTCGTGCTGGCTGAAGCAAGGACTCAAGGCCTTTGCCTTGCTGGCGTCGCAGCTTGGCGACGAGACGCGCGCGGCGCTCCCCTTCTGCTTCAGCTGACCCCTGGGCTCTAGACACAGTGGGCGTGGGGACGCCCCGGAGTCACGGTTTTACGCCTCCCTGGGCTTGGGGTCTGTGCAGAAAGTTAGGTGTCTGGTTTACGTCCATTTGGTGTTGTTGAACCAGCCAGAGGAAGGGTGAGTTTGTTCCTGGCCTGGAGTGTTTCATTGAGAGCCGCGTCCAGTCTGTCCTTTCTAGAGCAGGCTCGGGGATTGTGTCTGTTTAAAGGTGTTTTTTCTGTTAGACGAAAATTCGGTGACTGCTCCCAGGTTGTTTTGTATTTTGGGTAAAGAGTTTGGTCATTGTGGATGGCCGCATTCCTTTTCTTTTGGTAAATGTTGTGTAATTTAAAATTGAGAGTTGACCATAGCTTTGCTTATTTCTTTTTCTCTTATTTTTAAAGGTTCATATCTGTTTTAATTTTCTGTCCAGAAAAATGGCATTCGGATGGTATTGTTTACCCCAAGCCCACCTGGCTCGGGGGGGAGCTGTTGGCCAGGCTGGCCAGGTGGTCTGGAGAGGGCCAGCAGAGCGGGTTTAAGAGCACCCTGTCCCTCATTCCCATTGCCAAGTACAGCAGGACTTACCAGGAGCTGAAAACCAAGTATAAAGACCTGGCGAAGGTAACTCTGGGGCAGCACCTGAGGCTTCTAGGGGAGCCCAGCCTGGGGGGTGGTTTTCCTGAGGAGCGTCTCCCGCCAGGCAGTCAGGCCCGCCTCGGCTGTGCGGCAGGCTGGGCTCTGACAGCGGCGCAGCCCACGGGCACTGCTGCGTCCTCACAGACTGTCCGTCATGGTTGGCGTGTGCCCGTGCACCCCCAGGGTCACGGGCCGGAAACCGGAACCGGGCGGATGCTGAGCATAGTGGGTCACGGGGCGGGCAGAGGCGGGCTGGGCCCCCCTCGCCCCGGATCCCGGCGCCCTCGGGCAGCACTCCCCTCCTTGCCGGTGATGTCCGCGCCATTTCCTCCGCCAGCGGGCGCCGGAGCTGAGCGGCTGGGCCGGGTGCGTTGGAGCTGAGCGGCTGGGCTGGGCACGTGCGCGTCGCCCTGCGGCCCCCAAGCGGTGGGGCTTGGCCGCCCCGTAGGCGGGAGGCGGTGTGGCCACGGGCCCAATGGCGTGGCCAGTCACTGGGCCTGGCAAAGGAGCCCTGGCCCCGAACCTGTCCCCACGCGTCCCCGCCCCCTCCATTCCTGTCATCGTCCTCGTCTGCAAGACTTCGGGCGACTCAGTCTGGGCGCGGGGCGGGCCCCGCTCACGTGCGCTCCTGACCGTCCGTAGGTGTGGCCTGAAGTGACCGACCCCCAGAAGTTTGTGTTTGAAGACGTGGCTATCGCTGCCTACCTGCTGGTGAGAGCTGGGGTGTCCTGGGGGCGGGGGGCCGCTGCTCTCGGGGCGACAGTCGCCAGGCCCGTACAGGGCTCAGGATGGACGGGCTGTGAACCCACAAGCGCTCGCAAGCCAGCATCCCCGGAACAGCTGCTGGTGGCACCAGGGCCGCCTGGCCTCCTGTGCTCTGCCTCGCTGCCTCCCGCCCCCTTCGGTCGCCTCCCTCTCATCTGTCAGCGTCAGGGTGGGTCGTTCCCGGTTCCTTCCCGCTGTGTCCCAGTCCTGTTAGGAACAGCCTCGCCCTTACAGTCGTCAGAGCATTCAGAACCTGCAGGCTCTAGAGCGGGCCTGAGGAAGTCGGGGGACTCTAGAAAGCGCTGGCCAGAGCTGACCACGATATGGTGGACGCCGGACGGGAGAGGAAAGCTTTGATGCCCACGTGGGCCGAGTCTGAGCCCACCCGGCAGGCGGCTGACGCGGCGTGTCCTCTGTCCTCGCCGCAGGTGCTCTGGGAGGAGGAGCGCGCCGAGCAGGCGCTGGCGGCCAAGCAGTCCTTCGTCGACCTGGGCTGCGGGAACGGGCTCCTGGTCCACATTCTGAGCAGCGAGGGGGTAGGGCCCCGGGCTCACGGGCGTGTGCCGCTGGTGCACTTTGGCGCGGCCTGCTGCGGCCAGGAGCGGGCGGGCACCTTTCTGGGGAGAGGGCGGGTCGTGAGGGGGCAGCTGCAGAGGGGCCTGGAAGGCTGCTTCTGATGGAGAGCGAGACAGCCCTCCTCTCCAGGGCGTGCTGGGGCTCTGGCCTGGGGATGTTCCTGCCCCTCGCCCCCATTTCTCTCCGGGAGAGCCACAGTGGCCTCTGAGGTGCAGCGGGCAGGGCGCGAGTGCCCGCTGCAGGCCCCCCCGGGCCCCCTGCCCTCGGCGCAGGTCGGGAGCTGGCGGAGCTGAATTGGCTCTTGCCTGCTGTCAGTGGCGTCCTGCGTCTGACCCTGGATCTTCGATTCTCTCAGCACCCAGGCAGAGGGATCGACGTCCGGAGGAGGAAGATCTGGGATGCGTACGGCCCGCAGACCCGCCTGGAGGTACTGGCTCTCCGCTCGCCAGCTGCAAGTCTGGTGTGCCGGGCGCCCACGAGGGCGCGTTTAGGAAGCCTGCTGTGGGGGGCGGGTCCCGAGCAGGCACAAGGGCCGCGGGGCCGCCTGCTGCTCCCTGGGCTCCGGGTTCAGGTGTGCGGCTGGCGGCCGGGTCCCGGCGGGATAGGGCGGCTGCTGAGTGCGTGTCGCGGTGGACACGCTGTCCGCCTCTCTGTCCTCGGGGAGAGCCGGCTGGTGGGGGCCTCGGAGGACAGTTAGAAGGTTCTAGTTGACTGAGGCTCCCCAGCCACCGCCTCAGACTGTTCTGTGGGTGGGGCACCCTCCGACAGCTCAGCCGGGCCTGCTGACCTCCGGGGTGCTGGCTCCCTCCCTCCGAGCCTCCTGCGTGTGGCGCTAAGTGCGGCCGGAGCTGGCCGGGGGGTGGCTCCGTGTCCTGCTCTGCAAGGGCCCCACAAAGTGGACGCGCCTGTGTGGCCAGGGCGCAGGCCTGCTACTTTCCTGGCGGACGGGTGAGCCCCGTGGCCTGTAGCGGGCCCCGGAGACCCGGCTTTCTCTCCCAGAGCTGTCTGCGTGCGGGCGCGGGGCTGCTGGGGAGGGGCCTCTGCGCCGCCACGCCTGAGGCCCTCCCGGGGTCTTGCTTCTGCATGTGCAACTGTGCGGAGTCGGGCTGGGGCACTGGGCTCGGCGCGTCAGGCGGCAGTGCCGGGCGGGCCAGCAGCGTGACCGGCTCACCCAGGGCGCCGTGCCTGAGCACCGGGGTGCTGCCGTAGCTGGAGCGTGGGGTGAGGCTGAGCGGCCGTCGCTTCAGCCTTCACGGGACAGGCGTGCGGGGCTCCTGGCGGAGCTGGCCCCTGGGTTAGGCCGGGATGTGCGCAGTGGGGCCGCGCCCGGGCCGGCTGGGAGAGCTCCGCAGGGCTCCTGGGGGTCGTGCTCACCATGGCTGTCGGTCTATGGGCAGGCCACCGTCCCGACTGTCAGTTTCGGAAGTTAAGGCGGCCTGGTAGCGGGGTGACCAAGCCTTTGTCCTCGCGTGGCCGCGCCGGCTCGGCCTTTCCTTGCGGGGATGGTGTCCAGGCCACACGTGGCCTCCCGCCTTCTCCCAGAAAGACAGCGTCACGCTGGCTGCTGGTGCAGGGGCTCTGTCCCCTGCGCCCCTGCCCCGCCCCCTTGCCCCTGCCGCCGGCGCTGCAGCTCTGCCTTCCTCCTGCATCTGTGGAAGCCCGTGGGCACTGAGGGGTGTGGTGGGGGCGCCCGGGGCTTTCCCCCCGGCCAGTGGTGGCCTCGGCCTCGCCCCCGCTGCCTCCAGGGCTCTGCTGGCGCTCGTGCTCAGGGCCTGTGTGCCACCTCCAGGAAAGCGTGGTCGTGCCTGGCGCCGCGGCCCGCTTCCCCGAGGCCGACTGGCTGATCGGAAACCACTCTGACGAGCTGACCCCCTGGATCCCCGTCATTGCCGCCCGGTGAGTGGTGGGGTGCCGCATGGCGGGGCCGGCCACGCACTGGTCAGGTCGTTGAAGTGACGACACGGGGAGCGTGGCCGGGTCTGGGCCGTGGAGGCTGCTTCCGCAGTGTCGCCTCCGGGGTCGGAGCACGTGTCTTTCTGGACAGTCTTTCCTGAGGCGGGAGGGTTTGGCGTCAGGAGGCGTGGGCTGGGGGCTGAGGGGGTCTCGCGCCCTGCGTCCCGGGTCCAGTCTGGAGTTCCGTAGCTCAGGCGGCCTCTGCTTGCAGGGGCGGCGCCGGAAGGGGCCCCCATAGACATGACCTGGAGAGGCAGCGGGGCTGTGTCCTGCGCTGAGCTGGGCCCAGGCGTGGCTGGCGCAGAGGCCGGGGTTGCCCGCAGCCGCCATGTGGTGCTGCCCTGGTGGGCCCAGGACGGCCGGAGTTCGGCCGCGTCTTCCTGGGGCCCTGAGGGCGAGGCCTCTGCCTGTCGTCCGCAAGGTCCTCCTACGGCTGCCGCTTCTTCGTGCTCCCCTGCTGCTTTTTCGACTTCGTGGGGAAGTACGGCCGGAGGCAGAGCCAGAAGACGCAGTACCGCGAGTACCTGGACTTCGTGCGCGAGGTGGGCGTGGCGTGCGGCTTCCTCGTCGAGGAGGACTGCCTGAGGATCCCGTCCACCAAGCGGGTGCGTCGGCCGCGCAGGCCGGGCTGGGGCTGGGGCAGGGCCAGGCGGTGCGTGGACCGTCCCTGTGCCCGGTGTGAGCGTTCTGTCGCCCGTGCAGGCTCGGGCCGTCCTTCCTGTCCGTACGCCCTGGCCCTGGCCGTTTCTAGATTGGCCCCGGACCCCAGAGGCCCTCGCCAGCCTTGGGAAGAGCGTAGCGCACTGATCCCCGGTGGTGCCAGGCTCTGCTGGGCCTGCCCTCCCTCTGCAGGTGGACAGACTGGCTGGTGCGAGTGTGGCCCCGGAGGCTTCCAGGCTGCCCCGGGGCCACCCCTGGGTGGGGGCGGTGGGCTCAGGCTCGGCTGACGGCCTTTCCGGAGCGGCCGGCCCCTCAGCACGGCCCGCGCGGCTGCTGCAGATCCCAGTGGCGCCTGGCCACACGGGCTTGGCTGGCGTTGCTCTTAGCTCTTGGTTCGCGTCTGCTTGTTTCTGATGTGAGGATTTTTTATTAAAAGATTTGTTTGTGCAGACAAGCTTGGGTGCAGGCTAGAGGCGTGGGGGTGAGAGGACTCCCCAGAGACAGAGTGGGGAGCAGAACAGGCGGACTGACTGAAACCCACTGCTGAGGGAGCAGCGGGGAGACAGGAGGGGTCTGCTGCGCCCTGTGGGAAGCTCCCTGGTGGGGATCGAACTGAAGTGAGGATTTTCTTTCTGGTAGCTGCTAACATCTTCCGAGCGACTTCCCAGCGCGAGAGCGCCAAGGAGAGCAGCTGTGAGTCGCTCGTCCTGCTTCTACACGCAGGTTTGTCTCATGGGAACGCGCAGGACGTACCCCCCCGCCTCAGAGGCTGCCGTCGACGCACAGAGGACCCAGTTCATCCGCAGCAGGCAGGGCCGCCCCGGGGGTCCCCCTGGCCATATGGCCGTGGATGGGACTGACCACCCTGGCGGTCACAGCACCGAGGGGCCGAGCGGGCCAGGGGCAGAGGCGCAGGAGGCCCAGGACGTGGGGCTCTGGCTGCCTGGCTTTCGGCCCAGAGAGAAGACCGAGCGCGCGAGGAACTGCGCCGCCCTCCCGCGGGACCTCACCGACCGGGTGGTCTTGCAGGTGGCCGGCTTGTTGCTGCGGCAGAGGCAGCTGGGCCCGGGCAGCCTCCCGCCTGGGGGTCTGCAGGCCTGGAATCGAGGAGGTAACGCCCCTGCTGGCTGTGGCCGAGCCCCGTCTCCGTCGGCAGGCTCTGGGCTGTGCACGGGTGTCTGCGTGGCTCAGAGGCGTCCCAGGGCCTCAGTCTGCGGGAGGCTCCCGCTGGCGCCCCTGCCCTCCAGCGCCCCGGCCCACTCTGCTCTGCCGCCTCTGCGGCCTGTCGGGCCGCCGCCAGGGGGCGCCGGCAGCCGCGCTGGATCCTGCCAGACTTCCTGGGCGGGAAGGAGGCTGCGGAAGCGGGGGAGGGGCCCAGCTGCTCAGCGGTGGGGTGCCAGCAACCCCGTGATTCATGGGAGCAGGCCCTGGGCCGGCCGGGGCTGCTGGGACTTCAGCAGATGTTCTCCTTCGTCCACTCGCGCTGGAGGGCTGGGGCAGCCGAGCGGAGGCCTGAAGGTGGCCAGGCTCTGGGCGACGGTGGACCGCCTGGCGCTGCCTGCCCGGGCTCAGGCCACATCACTGGCCCCCGGGCGTGCTGGCATGGGGGGCCGGCTTGGCTCGCTCCCCTGGGGGGGGTTTGGGCGGTGGGAGGGGTGGGGTCCCAGGGTCCCGCCGTCCCTCGAGGGGCTCTGCGCACCGGGCAGCTCCGTGTGGTGTGGCCCGAGCTCGGCCCCGGGTCCCCCGCCGAGGTCCAGGAGGGGTGAGCGGGGAGCCGGGCTCCGGCGTCTCCCCGCCCGGGTCTGTGACCATCTTCTCGGTGTTCGGGGCCTGCTTCCACAGGGAGCTTGTCCTTGGCGCGAGTGGCCAGCGAGCTGGACAGGGAGACGCTGCAGAGGCTGAAGCGGGAGTGCGGGGGCCTGCAGACACTGCTGCGGAACAGCCACCAGGTGTTCGAAGGTACCGCGGCCCAGGCCCGCCCTGCCCGTGCGGCCAGCAGGCCGCGGTCCCCGGGCCCGGGCCCCGGCAGGCCGCCCCGCCTCCCCGCACGGTTTGGGCCGACTTCGCGAGGCGGTGCCCTCCCCCCGCCAGGCGCGCGTGTGGGTGACGCCGCTCGTGGGCTCCGCCAGCCGGGGCTGTGCCAGCTGGGGCAGCCTGGGGAGGGCGGGGCAGCCGATGGCCTCAGGCCCTCCTCGGGCCCTCCCCGCACAGCACCTCCGCTCCAGCTCCGAGGTCACGCAGGTTCCTGTACCCACCTCCTGGCGGCCGAGGCGTGTGGGCCAGCTCCCCCCTGGGTCCTGGGTCCTGGGGGTTTTCCCACCTGGCCCCGTCTGCGCCCGCCTAGAGGGGGCTCACCCACCTTTGTTTTCTCGTTTCATGTCGGGGTCCCTGTGTGTATGCGCGCCCCAATTCCTGGATGTCAGCACCCCAGCTTCACCCCTCACCGCCCGCTCCTGACGGCCCCTCGAGCCCCGCCCGCCCTGCTGGGCTCCCGTCCCCTCTGCTCTCCTGCGGGCTTCAGACCGGGGGCCTCGGGGCGGCTGGGTGGCGCGAGGCCTCAGCGTGTTCCCGGGGCGCTGAGCCCCGGCCCCGGAGCCCTGTTCTCTGGGGCTGACTGGGCCCCGCCTCTCCCCACCGCAGTTCTGAACGGGAGCGTCCGCCTTCGCGACTGGCGGGAGGAGGCGCGGTGGGAGAGCGAGCGGCCGGAGGCCTTCAAGACCCGCCTCTGCTGGTTCTTCACTCACCACCCCGATGGCTGCGTCCTGTCCGCGCGCAGCTGCCCGTTTGCCCACGGGCCCGGGGAGCTGCGGCCGTCCCGGGCCCTCGCGGAGAAGCAGGGGCTCGTCCTGTGAGCAGCGGTGCAGCCCCAGCGGCGCCTGGAGCCACAGGCCAGGCCGGGTGGCTCAGGGGCCGGCGCCTCCACCCTTGGGCCACTGGGCGTCTCAGGATTTTAGCCCAAAGGCTCCGGCCACCCCGATTGTTTAACTGGGGCGGGGGTGCCCCTGCCTTCAGCTCTCTCCCCCGGTCACCTGCAGGACGGGCAGGGGCACACCCTGCACACAGCTGGACAGTGCTCCGTGCACCCCGAGCCAGACCGCGCTGGGGCCGCCGGGCATCCCCGGGTCAGGGTGGACGGGCCGTGGTCATTCTGAGTGACGCCTCCAGCCCTCGGTCCGTGCGCTGCGCTCGTCTGCTGGTCCTGGGCACCGGGCACGATTTTAAATGTCCGCTGTTGGAGTTCTCGGCTCTCGCTTCTGTGTGGCCATATCGTCCGTGACCGCGCCTGTCCTGTAGCCTCCGTGGCCGTCACCCGCTGCCCGGCACCGGCCCCCTCAGGTCTCGCACCGCTCGCCCGACAGCCGCGCGGTCTGTGTGTCCACGCGGCTGGATTTCATTGTCCTTCTCCGGAGTGCGAGGGCTGCGCCTCGCGGGGGCTCTGGTCCCTGAGGGCTGCCGCACCCGTGGGGCCAGCGTGCCGCTGACCGGCGGCATCGTGTGCCCGGCTTCGGGGCAGGGTCCGGCGCCCACCCCTTCCCCTCTGGCTCCCCGGGCCTGCAGCCGCTTGGACTCCCTCAGCCGGGCCGCCCAGCGGCAGGGGCCTCCCTGCTTCCCTGACCCCCGGCCCCGGTCTCGGGGGGCCGGCCTGTGGGCTCCGGGGCGAGCCGGGGCCCGCCGGTGACGGGCCTTGTCCTTCGCAGACTTAGGGGGCCTGCCAGCGCCTCCCAGCGCAGCCTCACGTGGGGGCCGCTCTAAACCCTTTCGGGGTTTAGACAAGGAAGGTTGTCCTGTCCGAGCGCTGAGGTCCGGGGCCCTGCGCTGCGGGCGGGCTCTGAGGAAACTGGCCACGGGGACACCTCCTGGGCAGGCCAGCCGCGTGCACCCCACTCCCGTCCCCGTGGAGAGCCGGGGACGGGGCCGGCCCTGCGGTGGGCATGGGGTGGGGCCTCGGTGGGACCAGCCCATTGCCTGGCAGCCAGCATGGGGGGCCTGGGCCTCTCCAGAGCACCCCTCAGCCCACACCCCAACTCTTGCTCTGTCCCTTTGCAGACACCCCTCCTGAGAGGCCCTGAGCCAGGGGTTGGGGTGGCCGCCAGCTGGGGTAGGGGCCGCCGGGCCAAGAGGGGCCAACCCAAGCTAGCGGGCACCCGAGTCTCGGGGGGCGCAGGGCCGCGTTGCCCACTGCAAACCCGGTGGGGCGCCAGGTGCACGTGGGGTCCCGTCCGCAGGCCACGAGGCCGCCCCTGGGATAGGGGGCAGCTCAGCCCCTGGCCGCACCGCGCTCCTCTCCCCCGCACAGGCTGGGCGCCCAGGGCCACACCTGGCTTTGCAGAAAAGGGGGTACGGCAGGGCTGCTAGGAAGCCCAGGTCTGTGTGCCCCGGGGCTGAATGGCAGCAGGGGGAGCCCCAGCTCACTGCCAAGGGGTTCTCTGCTTTTTCATCCCCCTCACCCAGAGTTTCCCCAAAGACTGGCCTGTTCGAGGCCAGCCCCTGTGACCGCCAGGAGCCCCCGACTGCTGAGGCCCCGGGCGTGCTGCAGTCCAGCTGCCGGCAGCCACCGCACCGGCTCTCGGGGCTGGCCACGCGCCTGGCAGGCGGCGGGGCGGGCGCTGCTGGAGCTGCGCCTGTCCTGGCAGGAAGGGGTGTGTGATTTCCAGGAACTGCGGCGCATTCAGGAACTTCCCTGGCCCGAGAGCAGCGCCTCTGGCTGGCACACTCGGGCGGCTCAGGCAGCGGGCCTGGCAGAGCTCCTGCCGGCTCCGCCCGAGCGAGGGGCCGCTGGAGCCAGGGCTGTCCCCGTGGGGTGACTGGCATGGGGGGGAGAGGAGCCCGTGTCCTGCTGCAGCCTGGGCAGGCGCCCAGCCCTCGGCCACGTCGCCCCGGAGTCCCGCCTCCGTCCCCGAGTTACCTGCCAGCCTCCAGCCCGGGAAGGTGACCCGCGGCGGCGGCCCTGGAGGGACGGGGGCCTGGCCGCGCCCGAGCACACCCCCGGCCCAGCAGGCGCAGAGCATGCAGAGGAGGGGTCACTCCGACCCGCGGCTGCCCAGTCTCACTCTGGAGATCGTGGCACGCCTGCCCGTGCACAGCCCTCTGCTGACCCTCGCCAACGGTGCCCGCGAAAGCTCACCCAGGCGGCCTCTAGGCTCCGCCCAGCTGGCTGGGGCGCCTGTCTCCTGGGGGAGGGGTGGCTGGCGTGGTCGCCCTTTCCTCGGCCTCAGCCTCCTGGCGGTGAGTGGGGCCCGCAAGCCTCGCTCAGGGAGGGAGCCCTGGCTTCCTGCGCGGGGAGGGCGGGCCCAGCCTGGGGGCCGGTGGGCGCAGTGTGGGCGGGGGAGGTGCGGGGCACAGCAGGGGCGGTTGGCACTGCCAGCCTGGGGCCAGCGAGGCCTGCAGGGACCTGAGTTGTTCCCCCCGATGTTCCCTCTGGGCAGGCACCAGGGGTCAAGCCCCCGTCTTCCCTCTGGGGGGTGTGTGTGCTCGCTGGGGCTCGCAGCCAGACTGCGGCTGTGCAGGCAGCGCCACACCGCGTGAGGCCGGAAGCGGGGCCTCAGGTCTCTGCCAGCGGGCGGGCGCCACACCTGACGTCGTTTCCTGAGCACGAACCGGCCGCCCGTGGAAGCCACGTCCGTGGCCGCCGCCCTGTCGGGTCTGCAGGGCCTGCGCACCGGAGCGCTCCGAGGGGAGATGCCCCAGGGCGGCCGTGCCCAGCCCAGCCCTGGCCCCCGTGAAGACCAACTCAGGAGAAACCGTCCTGGGAAGGCAGGGTCGGCGAGGCCCGAGAGCAGCCGCTGGGCTCGGGGCCTGGCGATGTCTCGAGAGCGCAGCAACAGCTTCGGCCGTCCCAGCCTGTGTTCTTGGGGGCGCCCTCAGCACAGCGGTCCTGGGGCCTCTCCCCGAGCGGGGGCACCCACGGACCCCGCCGGGTGGCTGAAGCAGGGCCCGTCCTAGGACACTGTGGGCCTGGCAGCGCCTGGGGTCAGGCAGGTGGACTGGACGCTGCGTTCCGCACCAGTGGCGAGCTCGGTGGGGTTGCAGGATTCGGGAGCCGGCGTGGGCACCCCCCGGGGCGTGACGGGGCTTCAGGGAGGACGGGCCGGGTGCCGGCAACCTCAGAGCCCCGCGGGGCGCCTGCTCCCCTGTCCCGGCTGCCCAGCTTCCCCGCAGCCCCGGGCCGGGCCTCCGGCCTTCTGCGGAGACTGACAAGTCCCCAGTCTCGTGCGGGGGCACGAGGGGCCCGGGACACCCCGGCAGCGGTGACGGCGCGGCGCCGCGCTGGCCTGCCGGGCAGGGCCTGGGGCTGCCTGTGCCCTCCTGCGCCGGCTCCCAGCGGCGGGGTCTCCGCGTGGGACTTGTGCGGCCCCCAGGGCGCAGAGAGGACCCTGGGCTTCAGCATTGCGTCTTTCACATCTTGACTTCGGAGCAGGGGCCGAGGGCCAGGACCGGCTGCCCCAGCTGGAGTCACGCGTGCCCCGGAGGCAGTCCTGCGCCCCGGCGGCCCCCCTCGCCTCCCAGCCGCAGCCAGCACGCCCCGGCCAGCTGGAGGCCTCGGGGCTGATCCTCGTGGAGAGGCCCTGGGAGGGGCGGCCGCGTGGACAGCGGGGCTCCCGGCCAAGGGCAGCTGCTGGTCCAGCAGCCGCCTCCCGCCGTGCTGGGCCGGCCGCGGGCCCCGGTGATGCTGGCGTGAGGCTGCATGCCACGCAGCCGGGCGCCCCAGGAGCGCCCCAGTGCCTCCCAGGAAGCCAGGACACATGGAGACGCCCCACATGACACTGACCCTGGGGCCCCCTGTGGCTTGGAGGTGCCCCCGGGGTAGACGGAGGCTGAGGTGCCCCAGGGCCCCAGCCAGTGGACGCGCCTCCCTGGAGCAGAGACGCTTCTCGGGGTGGGGAGGCAGCAGGCGCGAGAACGCAGGGCAGGAAGGTGCACTTCCAGGGGGCTCAGGAATGTGCTGCCGGGAAATATTTCCGGAAAGTTCAGCGGGTGACCTGTGGAATCTCAGCTATTCCAGTGGGAGTGGAGGTTGGGCTGTGCGTGGCCTGTGCAGCTCTCCTGTCGCTGGCCTGGGGGGGTGGGGGCCGGGCACCACAGGGGCGTGCTTGGGGGCGGGGTCAGCAGGGGGCTGCCTGCCCGCCCCCCCACCCGTGCGCCGGGCATGCTCCGCGGGGCCGTGTCCGCAGGCTGCGTGCTGCGCCGCAGTCACCCGCGCAGCCCATGCCCGGGCAGCGCCTCGTCCCCGCCTGCGCCAGCCGCTTCCCCCTCCCCTCGAGGCTCCTCCAGCGAGCTCCCGCCTGGGTGGCCTGGGAGTGGCCCTACGGGGCTCCGCGGATGTCCAGAGGTGGCCCCTCTGGGTCAGCCTGGACAGCAGAGCAGGGGCGGCCACGCCGGGGGGCGCCGTTTGCGGGTGAGGACGGTGAGGGCCTGTGGCAGGGAGGGGCAGGGAGGCAGCTGCGGACACAGGGCAGCCGTGGCCTGCTGAGAGGGCGCCTGGTCAGTGGAGGGCGACCATCAAGCCGGGGTGGAGGGCGTGAGACGAGGGTCCCCGGCCGTCCCCAGGAGGCCAGTCTGCCCCTCAGTGAACTGGAGGGCACCCTCACCTTGCTGCCGGGGAGTGTGTGGACACCCTGCCAGCCTCGGCCCACCGCCCCTCAGCCGGGCAGCCCCTCCCGGAGCAGCCGCAGAGGGGCTCTGGCATCTCGTCGGCCCCGCCCGCCAGGGCCAGCCCAGGGTGGTGCCCAGCACGTCTGGGGCATCAGCGCGGGCCCCCCGAGGCCGCCCGTAGCTCTGGCCTGTGGTCCGGCTGTCCTGCCCAGCAGGGCTTTGGGTCTGCAGCCTGGAAAGGAGGCGAGAGCCCTCTTTGGGGTCGCAAGAATTAAGGGGAAATGCATGGAGTAAAACCCCTCAGGGCCACTCAGGACTTCAAGCTGGGCCTGGGCAGAGCCAGGGCAGCAGGGCTGGGGAGCCCCAGCCGGGCTGCTGCCCCCCTCGTCGGCTCCACCTCCAGACCAGCCTTTTCCTGCCTTGGCGCAGCCAGCCCCTCCCGGGAGGGCCTCTGGACGGGGAGAGCAGGGGAGGGCCCCAAGAGCTTCCCAGGAGGTTAGTGAGGTTTGGGGCTGCAGGGGAGGGGACTGGCCATGTCCTCTGAGCCCAGAGCCAGGTCTTTGCCACTGCACCCCCTTCTGACTGCTGGGCCTGGGCGGCAGGGCCGCGAGGTTGGCCGGTCCCCCGGCTGGGGGGAGTGACCTGCCTCCCTTGGCCGTGGGTGGAGGCCGTGCCGTTGCCTGCCAGCCCCGAGCCTGGGCCAAGGATTTTGGGAATTGGGGACAATTCTCAATATGGCCCCGACAGGTAGGCGGGCCTGGGGTGTGTGGAGAGGGGAGATGTGTCCAGGAGGCCTGGTCTGGTGGCAGCGGGCGGGGAGGGGAGGAGCAGCGCGGCCTCAGTGGGGTGTGGGCGGGGCCGCGCGACTGCGGTTGGGGCCTCCTGCTCTTCCAGGCCTCGTGGGTGGCCTCAGGCCAGTCCCCTGACCTCTCTGGGTCCACATTCCTCCAGTGGCTGAAACGAAGCGGCCGGCTGTTGGCCATGTGCCTCAGATGAGTTGAGGCCGAGCGCCCGGTGCCTCAGAGGGCTCCAGAGCGCCCCCTTGCCACCTCACCTGTCCTTGCCTGTCGGGCGCACGCCCGCAGCCACAGCAGGCTGGACACCGGCAGGCCGCACGTCCCTCATAAGCTGCTGGGGGCCTCGCGGGGACGAAGGCACAGGAGGGAGGTTCTGCGCAGCCTCGGAGAGGCCCAGGCGCCCACACACCGCACGTGGCCCTGGGCCTCCGAGCGCCCCGCGGGTGCCTGGGGGGTGGCCCAGACCTGGAGCCAGATGCCCCGCCCCTCCCTGCGGAAGGAGCTCTCCAAACGGGGCCTGCCCACTGGCTGGTAACAGCTTCGGGGCGGAAACCAAGGGCCTGGGCTTGGCCGGTGGGTCAGGACACATGCTCAGGTGGGCTGAGGGGATTTTCTGGACAGGGCAGTCCATGCCCCCAAGGGGCCGGCAGCACTTTTGGGTGCCCGGGTTCCGCCCCAGCCCCTGGGCCCCAAGTCCGGGTGGGGGTCTCCTCCCCATCCCTTAGTGAGAGTCGTCCTCCCGCCAGCCACACGGCGACCCTGGCCCTGCCGCGCCCCGGCCCAGGTGCTCAGCCAGAAGTGGGTGGGCCCTCCTGACCCCCCACCTCCCCAGGAGGGCCGGCCCTGACCTCGCTGCTGAAGCACGTGTGCAGCCTTCTGGGGAATCCCGGGGGAGCGTGATCCCAGGATGCGGAGGCAGGGTCCAGGGCGGGGGGCCCCCACCGCACCTGGTCCCTCTGTGGCCTTCTCTGTCCAGGCCGAGCCTCCACTCCTCCGCTCAGCCGCCTGCTGCCGTGTGCCCCACCCTCTCCTGCCCGCCCTTGGGAAGTGCTCCCCAGGGCTTGCTGGCCTGTGGGGTCCCAGCACCCCTGGCTTCCCCATGCGTGGCCTTGGGGGGGACCCTGGCTCCTCGGAGCCTCCCTCCGCCTGCCCTAAGTGGGGACCCTGGAGGCCGGTGTCTCTGAGGCTCAGCTGCAGCGGGTGGCCAGTGGCTTCAGCACCGCGGACAGCGCCCCGGGCTGTGACCAGAGTGGTGGTGTCTCGCCTGCCCGCCCCGCAGCTGGCTGCTTGGCCGGGCACCGGGCACGGTGCGCGACGCTGTTGTCTGCGCTGCTCCGGACCCTCGCCCGGCCCGGCTCTCCCTCATGGCCAGTGTGTCCGCTGGCCACCGCATGGGCCCCGCCCGCTCCTGGAGCAGGGCCAGGAGCCAGATGCCCCAGAGCTGCTGGCCCGCGGGGTGCTGGCAGCCGCTAGCACCGTGGCACCTGGACAGGCGCTGGTGGGGCTGCGGGCTCTGGTGCTGGCCGTGGCGCTGCTGTCCAGCATCCTGCGCTACGCCTGGCGTCTGGGGGGGGACGCCCACCTGCTGCTGGCCCTTGTGGGGGCCGTGAGTGGCCGCTGTGCTCGCAGTGCTTGCCCGCTCCGGGCTCGGCGACAGCTCCTTTGCGTCCTGCTGGCTGCGCCTGCCCCGGAGGCCGAGCCTGCGCTCGGCCACCTTCACCACCCCGCTCCGTGCCGCGCTCAGGGCTTCCAGCACCGCCACCCGCTCGCCCCGCCTCGCTCTCGGTGCTGCGGGGTCGCCGGCCACGGCGGGCAAATCTAGTGGTCACCGTGCAGGTGCTTCGCTGCTGGGGGGCCTGCACCCAGGCAGCCGGCCGCCCACCGGCTGCCCTCCCAGCCCCGGGCACGCTGAGCCGCCGCGCTCCCTGCAGGGAGCCTGTGGACCGGCCAGCCCAGACTGGGGCTGCTGCGGCTCCCACGTGGGCATGGCGAGGCGGCCAGCCCACTGCCCTGCTCGAGAGACGGTCAGGAGGGGCTGCAGCACCCGTAGGTGTCTCAGGACAGCGCCCACCCAGAGCCGCGGCCAGGCCCTCGGTCCGGGTCTGGTCACCTGCACTCACGCCGCCCCGGGCGCTGTCCACAGGGCCTGTCCAGGGCCGCGGCGGCATCGCTGGGGGCACCACACCGGGCCTGGGCGCTCGTGCCGGGCGGCTGCTCCACGGGCGTGCGGCCGGGAGCTCGTGGGGACGCAGCAGTGCCGGCGGCGGTGCTGGCCCAGAGCGAGCGGGGCGGGGTTCTGCCGAGTAGGGCCTGGGGGCTCCCAGAGGCCGGATGCCCCGAAATCGCCTCCCAGCCGGGGGTGACCCCACCCGCACGGGCTCTCCAGCCCTGGTGGCCCGGGCTGCTGCTCTGTGGCCCTGGCTTGCAGAGGCCGGCCCAGCGCTGGGGGGAGGTGGGACTGTGCTGCCCGACACTGCGTCCCCTCGGGCTTGCTGCCACCAGCAGCGTGGGGCCCACTGCCCGTCCCTGAGACAGGCCGCTGCCCTCTGCTCGGAGGCTGAGACAGGGTTGCCCCGCCGAGGGTGCGTGGGCGAGGGGTCGCCCCTTCCAGCTGCACGGGAGCGGGAGGCCGGCCCCCAGGAAGTGACCAAGTACCCCCACGGCTTTACCCCGGCACTGACCCTTTCCCATCGAACCTGAAAGCCTCGGTCTCCGGGTCTTCCGCACCGTTCAGAGAGAAAGCCGACCCCCCAAGTGGGTGTCGTAGGGGACCCCTTGGTGGCGCCCGGCACCTACGGGCTGCAGGCCCCCGTCCGGGCACACTGAGCCTGCCTGCCGGAGGGCACGGCGAGGGCCCCGTGCCCCCTCCTTGGCTCACGGGGGGCGGGGGGCAGCCGCGGGTGATGCGCACCGGCTGTGGGCACTCAGGCGTGGGACTGAGTCCCCCAGGGGCCAGGAAGTGGAAGGAGAACCCAGGAGACCGGCGAGGGCCAGGTGGGGCCGCGGACGGTCAGGCTGAGCCCAGGCCCCGACTCGGGTGGGTGAGCCGGAGAAAAGGGCCTTCCCTCTCGGGGTGCCGCAGCCGCCTCTGCCTCTGCACACACCCGCCAGGCGCTGCCCGAGTGTCACTGGCACCGTCCCCGCTGCCCAGGACCTCGACAGGAAGCGTCAGAAGCACGAGGCCCTGAGGGGTGTGGGGGCTGACGGGGGCTACCCTGCGCCCCTGCTGGGCCATGGACCTGTGTCCAGCCACGCTGCCCCAGGGCTCAGGGTCGGGGTGCACTGCAGGCGGCTGGATGCAGCTGCGGGGCAGCGAGGAGTGACCTGTCCAGCTGCCGGATGGGGCTGCAAGGCGCTGGCTGGGCTCCGGGCCCCCTGGGCAGGAGGGGAGGGGCCCTGGGCAGGGGCCGCTGAGCCCTCTACTCCCCCACTGGCCTCCCGCTGGCTCTCCTCGCTGCCCCCATCACCTCCACCCCCTTTCTGGGCGGGGGACAGCTGCGGGGCCTCTGAGGCAGGAACTCAGTCCGGCAGCCTTGCAGGGGCCTGGGCCTGGCTCCCAAGGCAGAACGGGAGGGACATCTGTGCGCCGGGGCCCAGGGAGAGGCCCGCAGGGGCCCCGACCAGCACCCGACCCCTCAAAGCCCTCGCTGCCAGGATGGAGAGGGGGACAGGCCCTCGCCCCCCACCCCTGCCCCAGAACCGGGCCCTGGGGGCGCTGCCAACAGGGGCCTCAATGCCCCCACAGAGACCTGCCCTGTCCATGGGACCAGCAGCGGCTCTGCAGGTCCCGCCCCCTCGGGACTGGGCCCAAGGGGTGCAAGGGGCGGCTCCTGGGAGCGCTCCCCTCCCCCGCCTGCTCCCTCCCTGCCGGGCTGTAACCCGATCCGCACCGCGGGGGGCGGGAGCTGCTCAGCCCAGTGCCACATCACTGCGCCCCCAGCATGCCGCCCCCTCCGCTGCTGCTGCTCCTGGCGCTTGCCGCCGCCGCCCCCGCGGGGCCGGGCTGCCAGCCCACCCAGGACCTCTTCCGGGACCCCGCCGGTAAGACTCCCTGCGGCCGGACCTGCCGCTCCGCCTGTCCTGGCGACCCGGCGGGCATGCTGGGGCAAGACCCGCCCGCTCGCCAGGCTCTCTCAGTGCCAAGGCTGGGCCAGGGCAGCGGGGTCACGCCCTGGTCAGGGGCGCAGGTGGGGTGCCTGCAGGCGGGGCCGCCAGGCGCACAGGGCCGGGAAGTGGGAGGGGGCAGTGCTGGGGGGTCCAGAGGTCACCCAAGCCCTGTCCTCCCAGGAGCAGTGGCCGCTGGGCAGCTGTGGCCCCCACTCGCCTCCCACGCGGCTGCGGTGTGGGCAAGAGCGGCCGGAAGGGGCCGGCGGGTGCCTCTGGAGGGCTTGGGTGGGCCCCCGAGGACTCGGCAGGGCCCCCGGCCGCAGGAGGTGACCTCGCCTGCGCGTGGTGGGGCCGGGCTCCCTCCTGGCTGGGCTCGTCTCCCTTCCCACTCAGGTGGGTGCGGCGGCCTCTGTGCCTCTGCCAGGCGGGGCCCCTTGGGCACAGGTCCAGTAGGGTCAGCTCCAGAACCTCTCAAGTGCAGGGGACTGTGGACACCCGAGAACTTGCTGGACCGGCCAAGGGGAGTGGCAGGAGCAGATGCCCCTCCGCGGCCATGTCCCCTTCTCCCTCCTCTCAGCCTGGCTCTCTGCCTGCTGCACCCCGGCCCCCACGCTCTGCCGGAGGCCCAGGCCAGGCAGGGCGGGCGCGCGTGGCCTTGCACACGCGTGTGCACGCAGGTGTGTGGGCTCGCGCACACGGGCAGGTGCGTGTGCATCGTGCAGCGCCGGGCTGCGTGTGCACAGGGCAGGGCACGGTGTGGCGTGCACAGTCTCGCGGGCGGACACTCCCCTGGAGGCCCGGGAGTGCCTGAGTCCGGCCAGGGGGGGCCGCAGCCCCCGCCGGCGGTCAGGGCTGGGCAGGTCCCCCCTTCCTTGCCCAGAGGCCCAGGCACGTGCTGCTCCGTCCCCCTGCCCAGTCGCCCCTCCTGGCAGATGGGCACGGCGGCCTGGGAAGCCCGCGCTTTTCCTGGACGGAGCCCTCGAGCGCGGGCTGTCCATGCGGGGCTGCACCCGCCCGGCCCCACGGGCTCTGGGCAAGCTGGCCGTGGTCTTGGCCCCCGGGCCTGGGCCTGCTGAGGCCGCCGTCCTGCTCCTCGCCGGTCCCGGGCCTCAGAGCCTCGCCCTCTGCTCTGCCGTGGACCATGGCGGACAGCCCGAGCGCTCCTGCCCCGTCCTGGTCTCCCGGCCATCAGAGGAGGCCCTGGTCAGCTGTTCTTCGAGGAGGGCGCGGAGGTGGGGAGCTGGCCAGTGCGGCCAGCCGCAGACCTCGGCTGAAGAAATGCTGACCCCTTGTGTTCGAGACGGGCAACGGCCAGGCCCGGAGCCCCGGTCCCTGAGTCTGGAGTCCTCTGTCCAGCTCCCGTCCAGCTCACGGGTATCCACACGTCCAGCTCGTGTCGCCGCAGGCCGCTGGCCCTCAGGCTCGGCCGTGGCAGCAGGGCCCTGCGGAGGTCTGGGTGCCACGGCGCGGCCTCGGGTCACCTGCTGAGGGGGGTCACCCCCCACCTGAGGCTCGGGGCCTGCTGCGGGCTGGGACCGGGCACCAGTGGGCGGGCTGGGCAGGCCGAGCCCGGGAGCGGGCCCCGGAGCACCAGCAGGGGCCGGCCACGTGGGGAGGCGGTCTCCTCAGGGCGGGTTTGGGGGCGACAGTGACAGGGACAGGTGCTCACCAGACCCTCTCCCCAGGCGAGTGCCGCAGGCCGCCCGCTGTGGACAGTGGTAAGTACAGACCCCGTCTCCCTGTGCCGGGGCCCTCCATGCCCCAGGGCAGTGGCAGCAGGGCTGCTGAAACAGGGCTGCGGCCAGGGCCCCCCTCCGGGGGTCACCCATGGAGAGCCCCTCCCCAGGGTGCGGGCGTTCCCCAGCCCTCCACGGCCGGAGGGGCTCCAGGTGCCTGGGGCCCCCAGAAGTGTCAGCACCTCTTTGTCCTGTGCTCAGGCTCAGACCGAAGCCCCTGGGAGTCGGGCTGGGGGCCCCTCCCTCTGCACCCCACTGCCCCTGGGAGGCAGGGCCTGTCAGGGGTGCAGAGGGGTGGCCCCCCAGGCATCTGGAGCCGGAAGCGGGTCCCCCAGGAGCCCCGGTGGGGGCTCCATTTCCTTGAAAGGCAGGAAAATGTTTCCCCAAAAGTCGGCACAGCCCTGAGATCCCGGAGTGGGGGGCCGAGCGTGGCGGGGCCCCCTTCCCGAGCTCCCACCCGTGATACGGAGTGGCGAGCAGGGCACCCCCAGACTCGTGGCGCTGGGGCTCCTTTCCCGAGGGGCCTCTCTGCCTTTGCCAGGCACCGCGGACTGGGCGGCCCTCGGCCGGCGTTTCGCTCCCACCTGCCGGCCGGCGTGTCCCCCACGGGGCCCGGGGGACTAGCGGGGTGTTTCCCGGGCGGGTGGGGTGACCGGCAGCCCCGCCTCCGCAGCCCCCTGCGTGGACCTGCAGCTCGGCGCCTGCGGGGACGCCGCCTACGGGCAGACCGGCTTCCCCACCCCGCTGGGGCACCGGGCGCGGGAGGCGGTGGAGTCCAGCCCGGAGTACGTCCTGCTGAGTGTCCTGCACCACCTCCTGGAGGGCCAGTGCAACCCCGACCTGCGGCTGCTGGGCTGCGCCGTGCTGGCCCCCCGCTGCGAGGCCGGCCGGCGGCTCCGGCCCTGCCGGCGCGTGTGCGAGCAGCTGCGGGCGGCCTGCCAGCCGGCCTTCGACGCGATCGACATGGCCTGGCCCTACTTCCTCCGCTGCGACCACTACTTCGCGGGCGAGCAGGACGCCTGCTATGACCCCCTGGAGAAGCTGAGGGGTAGGTGGGGCTGCGGCGGGCGCCCGGGCTCGTGCACGTGGGCCTCGGGGCGCGCCCGTGAGCCGGGGCCGGCCGGGAGCGCCGCACACTGGACATTGGCCAGGCCAGGCCCCTCCACGTGGGCCCCGGGCTCAAGGAACCGGTGAGGGGCAGCTTCAGGCCCTGGTCCCCGCGCGTGACGCCTTCCCACCCTCGTGGCGCGAGGGCGCGGGGGCTGGGGCCAGTGGCCGCGTGGCCGACGTGCCTGCTCCTCGCGGGCTGTGGCCGCAGCTCTCGCGGCCGCCGGGAGCCGAGGTCCGAGGGCACCGGGGCTGGGCCCTGCAGCGGGGCCGGGCAGCAGTCACTGGCCGGGTGTGGCCAGAGCTGCCGCTGCAGGGGCCTCTCCCGGGCCCGGCAGGCACCGTGGGCAGAGGAAACCTGGGCAGCCAGGCGCCTGCGGTCAGGGGTGCCGCGGAAGGGCCAGCCCGCCTGCCCTGGGCAAGCCCGGGGCGGGGGCGGAGCCGTCATCCCGGGCAGCTGCACCGCCAAAGTGCCATCCCACTGCCCTCGCCCCCTCCAAGCCGCTGCCAGCAGACATGAGGCCACAGGGAGTGAGGGATGCCGGGAGGCGTCCACGGCCTCTGCCCAAGGCACCGCCACCGGGCAGGGGGGTCCGGGGTGACCGGGAGCCGCAGCACCCAGAGCCAGGGCGGGGCCTCGGGGGCGACTCGGGGCATCGTTCCTTTACGCCTGCCCCCCACAATCTCGCCAAGTGGCCGCCGTGTCCCAGCCTGTGCTGGCCGTCGCCTGTCACGGGCACTAAGGACGGACGGGGACAGGCTGGCGGGAGCCCCCAGGGGCCGCAGCACTGGGGGATTAGGGTGGCCACGGGGAGACAGGGTGGGCGGCAGCCGGCGACGGGCCCCGTCCCCGCAGGAGGCCTGGAGGCCGAGGACGCGCCGCCCTCGGGGCTGCCACCCACCCTCGTCCGCTTCAGCCACCACTCCTACGGGCAGATGGCGCGGGTGCTGCGCCGCACAGCCGCCCGCTGTGCCCACGTGGCCAGGACCTACAGCATCGGGCGCAGCTTCGACGGCAAGGAGCTGCTGGTCATCGAGTTCTCGGGCCGCCCGGGCCGGCACGAGCTGAGTAAGCCGCGGTCCCCACGCCTGGGCGTGGCCGGCTCCTGGGAAAGGGCCTGGGCCTTTGGACCCGGGGCCACCAGCGGGGCTGGGGTGGGGCTGCGGGCTCTGCGGGGTGCAGGCCCTGTTGGCCGGGAGTGGTGGCCGCGAGTGCCGCCAGGGAGGCAGGTGCCGGGCGGGGGTTCCGGGCGTGGGCCCTTGGGGAGAAGGCGTGTGAGGGGCCGGGGTGCAGGGCCAGCTGTGGGGCCACAGACCCCAGACCCGGTGGGCGTGTGGCCTGCGGTCTGCCCCTCTGCACTGGCCGCGGAGCCTGGTGAGCCACGAGGCACTAGAAGCAGTGTCCACTTTGCAGACCCCAGTCCATGTCCATTCAGCAGCTTAGTGTCCCCTCAAGGAGAGGCAGAGCAGCATGGACAGGGCTAGGCCACCCGGAAGCGCGTTTCAGGTGGGCCAAGGGCCCGGCCATCTGGGCAGACGAGGCCCGGCCGGGCGGCCTGTTTCCTGGGGCGGTCAGGCCGGCTGTGGGTGCCCCTCCCGAGCACTGAGGGCCCCGGCCCAGGCCTTCGGGGGCCTACGAGCGAGGGCCCGAGTCCACCTCAGCCTCGTCCCCGGCTCTCCTGTGCGGGCCCCAGAGCAGCGCCTCGTCCGGGGAGGTCGCCGGGGCATCGCGACCCCACAGAGTCACTCGGGGGGCCCACAGCTAGCGGGGCTGCCAGGCTCCTGGCCCGCCGCCCCACCCCTCCCTCCACCCATCCACCCATCCGTCCATCCACTGTCCGTCCTTCCAGCCACCCACCACCACGCCCGACGGCAGGCTGGTGGCTGCAGGGCGCGGGGCACCTGCTCTGCCCGTTAACACTGGCGGGAACGGGGGTGGCCGAGGAGGCTGCCGGCTGGGGACGCTGGGCCAGGCCCCGGACACCTGGACGCCCGCGAGGGGCCCTCGAGGCCCCCGGCTGACCAGTCCGCGGTCACCCCCAGTGGAGCCGGAGGTGAAGCTCATCGGGAACATCCACGGCAACGAGGTGGCCGGCCGGGAGATGCTCATCTACCTGGCCCAGTACCTGTGCACCGAGTACCTGCTGGGCAGCCCGCGCGTGCAGCGCCTGCTCAACACCACGCGCCTGCACCTGCTGCCCTCCATGAACCCCGACGGCTACGAGGTGGCGGCCGCGGAGGTGAGCGCGGGGGCGGTGCGGCCCTCACTCCTCGCCCTCGCGGCGCCGCGCTGCTGCGGAGAGGGGTCCCTGAGCGGGTGCAGGCGGGGAGGGTGCGCGCTGCAGGGGAGAGCCGCCGTGCGCCGCGGGGTGCTCCCGAGGGTGCTCCGACGCCGCCCAGATCCGGACCGCGCAGCCCCGCCCCTCTGGGAGGCGTCGGCGGGCGGGGCTGACCCGTTGGGTGCCGGCTTTCAGGGCGCTGGCTACAACGGCTGGACTAGCGGGAGGCAGAACGCGCAGAACCTGGACCTGAACCGCAACTTCCCCGACCTGACGTCGGAGTTCTACCGCGTGGCCTCCGTGCGCGGCGCCCGCGCCGACCACCTCTCCATCCCGGAGCACTACTGGGGGGGTAAGGTAGGAGCCGCGCTGCGAGCCGGGGCCTGGGCCCTGGGGGGGCGGCCTCCGCCCGCAGCCTCAGTCTCCTGGCTGTGCAGAGGGGACCCCACCTCGTGGGCTGTGGTGGGATTGGGGAGCATGTGCTGAGAGCCCAGCCTGGCAGGTGCTGCTGGTGCCGCGAGGCCGTGGGGCGGCGTGGGGCGGCGTGGGGCGGGGCTCTGTGTGGCTTGGGGCCGGCGCCTCCTGCGCGCCGGGCACACTGTGCGGGAGGGAGGCGCGTCCAGGCGGCAGGCGCACCGGCGGCAGTCCAGGGCTGCGCAGGCCGAGCAGGCACCCGGGAGGGCTGCCTGGAGGAGGTGACGTCCCCGCAGGCAGGCAGAGCCTTTGGGCAGGAGCCCGGCGTGTGCCAAAGGCCGGTGGGGTTGACCCTAGGAGGAGCGCTAGCCGGGGGCCGGCGGGCGTGCCTGTGCTGAGGGCGCCTCTGTCCCGGGCAGGTGGCCCCCGAAACCAAAGCGGTGATGAAGTGGATGGGGACCACGCCCTTCGTGCTCTCGGCCAGCCTCCACGGGGGCGACCTGGTGGTGTCCTACCCCTTCGACTTCTCCCAGCACCCCGAAGAGGAGAAGATGTTTTCTCCCACGCCCGACGAGAAGGTGCGGGCGGCCTGCGGCAGTGTCCAGAGGGGCGCGGCTGGTGACCTTGGGTGCCCTGCTGTGCCAGCTCAGGGAGGCCTGGGGTTCTGGAACCTTCAGGAGCCTTCAGGGCCCAGTTCCAGAGACTGCTTCCCCAGGAAGTGTCGGTCCAGCAGAAGCAGCCCCCCCCACACCCCCTTCCAGCAGTGTCCCCAGCTGGGGACACTGGGCGGGGACATCGGAGGGGCCCGCCCCGCAGCTGGTCTGGACTTCCCCCTCCAGGGGAGGTTCGGGGCTCGGCCAGCAGAGGGCAGTGCTGCCCCGTGCATGACGCCTGCCGCCCGGGGCCTCCAGAGTTGGGGGTGCAGTGCCGTCTAGGTCTGGGTCTCCCTGTGCACCCCCAGCCCGCCCAGGCTGGAGCTCGGGCGGCTGGTCTTTATGGGGTCCCCTTCCACACCGAGGGGGCGAGACTGGCCGGGAGGGGCCTAGGATGGGCAGAGCCGGCGCCTGGTTCCCTGGGCCCAAGTGCCCGGGCGGCTCTGCTCCCCGCAGGCTTGTGGGCGCTGGGGCCCCGCTCCCACCGGAGGGCGCCCTCCCACCCCGCCCACCGCACCTGCATACCCACAGCAGGGACTCATCCAGTCCTCGCTCCCTCACGCTCCCTCTCCCTGCTCTGCCAGCCGTGTCCAGGGCCTGCGGGGGCCAGGCTCCCCACGCTCCGCACTCCGCCAGTGCCCGGGTGCCCGTGGGTGCCCACTTTGGGCCTGGCCTCGGACAGTGCGGGGCCCAGGGCGCAAGGCCCTCGTCCAGCCGACTGGAGAGGTGTCAGCAGCCCCTCCAGGGCAGACGCGAGGGTGCGCCCCAGCCATCATCCAGGGGCCGTCCCCCTCGGCCTGGGAGCCGGCAGTGGTCTCTGCAGACCAGTCCCAGGGACGTGCGGGGTGGCGGCCTGAGGGGCGGCCGGCTGACCCGGTCACCCCCGGCCGCGGCGCCGTGGACTGTGGAGCCAGGGCCAGCCCTGAGGGCAGCACCGAGACCCCCAGGCGGCCGCGGCCCCCCACCCCCGCAGCTGCCCCTACTGCCGAGAGCCCCGCCCTAGGCCTGACGCCCCGCCCCTTCCGCGGGGGCGGTCCGCCCAGGCGGGCGGGCGGGGCCGGCTGTGCCCGCAGCCTCCGGGCGCACCCACCTGACTCAACTCCCTCCCCCGGCCCGCCCAGGGGCTCCTCGGGTCTGTGCCGCCCCCAGCTGGGCCTGTTCCTGGCCCGCCGCTTACGCACCTCGGGGATTTGGGGGTGTGACGGTGACGCTCCAGCAGTCCTGGGGCGGGGGGCAAGCAGCTGGCTGAGGCCTGGGGGGCTCATGGCTCAGGCATCCCCACCTGGCTGCAGGGCGCTCAGGACACCCCCCACCGTGGCTGCCCGCCCCAGGGCTGGGTCCCGCCCCGGAGAGCGGTGCGTGACCAGGGCCAGCCTGCTGAGGTGACCCCGTGGGCACGCCCTCCCGCGGCCTGCCTGGCGCCCGGGGGCACCTCACAGGTGCCCCTTCTCCAGCGCCCGCCCTCCAGCAGGGGTGCGGCCGGTGCTGGCCCGGGTGGGGTGGCCTGTCCCCTCCTGCCGGTGCTCGGGAGTTGGCCCCGCAGGAGGCTGCTCCTGGCCCCGCCCGGCTCCGAGGCCGCCAGCAGCGTCCACCTTCTGGGCTGGGCCTGGCGGGAGCCTCTCAGCCTCCTTTGCAGATGTTCAAGTTGCTGGCTAGAGCCTACGCCGACGTCCACCCTGTGATGACGGACAGATCGGAGAACAGGTGTGGGGGCAACTTCCTGAAGAGGGGCAGCATCATCAACGGGGCGGACTGGTACAGCTTCACCGGAGGTGCGGCCTGGGGGCGGGGCTGGGACCCAGGGGAGGGGCTGTAGGTCTTGTGGGCGGGGCTGTAGGGCCTGGGGGCGGGGCTGGGGACCTGGGGGCGGGGCCAGATGTCTTGTGGGCGGGGCTGTAGGGTCTAGGGGCGGGGCTAGGGCAAGAGAGGGGGCTGGGGGCGATGGGGAGGGTGGGGAGAGGATAAGGCAGGAGGGTCAGAGTTGAAAAGAGAGGGGCAACAGGTCTTCTTTTTCTGTTGCTGTCCGGCTACCTGCGGGAACTCTGGCCCCCCCGTCACGCCTGCACTTTGGGGCAGCAGTGCCGGGTGTCAGTAGCACCTGGCATCCCAGCTGCCGTATGGGACACACTTACACTGAACTTACTTGTGCCCGAGCTCAGCTGGGCGTCCGCACCGTGTTTGCTGGAGCCAAGCTGGGCGGGGGCAGCACACGAGATGGACACCTGCGTCCAGAGCGCCCTGGCAGCCCGCTGCCCGCCGGCCGGCCCCAGCCTCACCCCGCTGGGCGCACCTGTTGGGCACCTGGGAAGCTGGGCCGGGGCACAGGGCGCCCCAGTCCCCCCCAGGGCCAGGGCGGCTGCCCTGTGGCTGCCCGCCCAGCCGCTCACCCCGAGTTCCCAGGAGCTCACGCCCCCTCCCCCCGGCAGGGATGTCCGACTTCAACTACCTGCACAGCAATTGTTTCGAGGTGACGGTGGAGCTGGGCTGCGTGAAGTTCCCACCCGAGGAGGCGCTGTACCCCCTCTGGCAACACAACAAGGAGCCGCTCCTGAGCTTCGTGGAGATGGTGAGTGCGGCCGCCCACACCGCCTCGTGCCCCGGGTGTTAGGGAAGCCGCTCCACGGCCGCCTGGGCACGCACGGCCTCCCCACAGCCCGACCCTGGCGTAGGCAGCATCCCGCCGTCCGGGAGCCCGGAGGCCAGGGCCGCCCAGGCCAGTGCCCACCCAGCCTTCAAAGCCGTGGGGGCTGCCTGGAGGAGGCAGCATCTCGGCTGCATCTTGAGGAATGGGAGGTGCCAGGCGATGGGACAGGGACAGAGGGCAGCCTGGTCCTTGCGGCCACAGTGAGGACTGGCTGGACCCACGGGCCACTGGGCTGAGCTCGCCTGGGAATAGGCAGGTGGGGCGGTGACCCAGTGACCGATCGGGCACTAAAATGCCCCATGGCTTCTCCCAGCACCCCCCGCAGCAGGGGTGCCTGGGGTTCTGGGTAAAGACAGCAGAAAAGGGGCATGGGGTCAGGGTGAGAGGGTGGGGTGGAGCCCCGCTGGCCCCCACAGCGTGTCCCCGGGCGAGTTGTCGCCATTCCCGTGAGGAGCGGCGCTGGGGGCCCGGGCGGGCTGAGGCGCTGGGCACCCTGCGCGTGGTGGCCGTCGCGTGGGCGGCACTGAGTGCCCAGCCCGGGCAGCCGTGGACCGGCTGCCAGTTGCAGGTGGAGGATGGGGTCGCCGGGCTCCTGCTCCAAGCAGTGGCTGGGAAGGACCAGAGGTCAGCGCACACCAGGCCGTCCAGCATGGCCAGCGGCTGCCAGGGCGCGGATGTGGGCCGCCCCGCCAAGCCCCCCTCTGCCCCAGGTGCCCCTCTGTGGAAGGACCCAGGGCCTCCTGCGAGGAGAGCACCCCGGGGCTGCATCCCGCATCCGTCTGCTGGTGTCCAGCTCGGGCCGCCTGGAGGTCAGCCCTCCTCGCTCGTTTCGTTTTACGACTGTCTGGTGAAAATGAATTTTAAGGAGTCTCAAATGGAGCTGGGATCGCTCCGTGGAATTGCATGTGAAGTCTGGGCAGAGATTTAATAGCGGCGCGACACCGCGGCCGGCGGGCTGATGGCCCGACCGGCCGGCCCTCGAGAGCCTGCCCCGGGAAGCCGCGGCCTCCGATAAGGATCGCATCTGTCTGGGCCTGTTGAAGCCTCTTCCGCTGTGATCCTGACCAGGCGCCTGCTCCCGGGCGGGCGGGGAGAGGGGTGTCGCCCGGCCGCCTCCTTCACGCCCGCCGCTCCGGGGCCGGCCCTGCGGGGGTGGCTCCTCAGCCCAAGAGCAGGGCAGACGTGGTGCTGGAGGAGGCCCTACTGTGTGTCTGCTCCCTGCTCCCGGGGGCGTCCAGGGCAGGGCCTGGAGGGCAGGTGGCCAGGGCTGTGGCCCCGGCAGCGGGCCCTGATATGACTGGTCATCAGGAAGGGCTTCCTGGAGGAAGCGACCTGTGAGCTGTCTTGAGGGCGGAGGGAGGCACGGAGGTGCTCTGAGAAGGGCCCGGAGCTCCCTGCAGATGTGGGCAGCGACTGCCCGGAGGGAACGAGCTCCCCGCAGGGCGTCCCCTCCCAGCCGGCCCTCCTGGCCTCTTCTGACGTGGTCCCCGTGGTTTTCAGCCCGTCAGAGCAAGGGGGTTTAAAGAACTTTTAAAGAAGAAATGTAAAGAGGGGTGGACCGTCCTGGGAGGCGCTGTCCCTTGGAAAGGGCAGCCTCGGCCTGGACACGGCTGGCCAGTTCCTGCGCGGTGGGGACGCAGCAGCTCCTGTCCCGAGTGCAGCTTCTCCAGCTGGCCGGCCCGGCGCCCGCCATACACGGGGGAGGGGACTGAGGGCCAGAGCGGGCCGGCCAGAGCGGGCCGGTGCCGCTGGGCCGGGCTGGGGCTGACACCTGGGTCCTCCTTGTGCCCCATGGCCTCGGGGCCTGCCCCGGGGCCGCAGTCTCCACACAGGCATCTGAGTGAGCAGGTGGGTGGGGAGGTCTGCCCGGGGCCCAGGGCCGGGGTCAGCCACACCCTCGGGCAGCACAGGGGCACGTCCCAGCCCCGGGGCTCCGGGCACCGCGCCACCCCGGCCTCCTCCTCAGGTGCACCGCGGCATCAAGGGCGTGGTGATGGACAAGTTCGGCAAGCCGGTGAAGAGCGCCAGGATTTCGGTCAGGGGCATCCGCCACGACATCACCACAGGTGGGTGCCGGCCGGCCGGCAGGAGGGAGTCGGGTCCTGGTCTCCTGCGAGCGCCCCCCACCCGCCCAGGGCACTTCGGGGCGGCTCGCTCGCTCGTCCTCCCCCACTCTGCCCCCCACGCCCCGCCCTGGGGAGCCCGGAGGAGCGGGCGCCGGCGCCGATGCCGCGGTCCTGCTGGGTCTGCCCGCCCCCGGGACTGGCTGCCCAGGGCGCCGGCCCTTGCGGCTGCGGGAGCCCTCGGCGACCCCTCGTGCGCGGCTGCAGGACGCAGGCCCAGCCCAGGGCGGGCTCCCGTGCCCCCGAGGACGCCAGTGCCCGCGTGGCGTGCGGTTATGGGGCCCGGGCGCGGCCGGGGGCAGGACCGCCAGCCCTGCCGCTGGGCTTGGGGGGTGGGGTCATCAGAGCGGAGGGCCCAAGCAGGGCTTTGAGAGGCGAGTAGGAGTTTGACAGGAGGCGCAGGGAGGACATGCGGCGGCGGCGGCGGGTGCAGGCTTGGCTGTGCCCGCTGAGTCCCCGCCCCGGGCCGGCCCCGTCCTGCCCCACGCCGAGTGCCCTCGTCCACAGCCCCGGACGGCGACTACTGGAGACTGCTGCCCCCCGGCTCCCACATCGTCACCGCCCAAGCCCCTGGCTACTCCAAGGTCATCAAGAAGGTCACCATCCCCGCGCGGATGAGGCAGGCCGGCCGCGTGGACTTCATTCTCCAGCCTCTGAGGACAGGCCCCAAGACGCTGCTGCAGGGGCGGAGGAGCGGGCTCGGGCTGGGGGGCGCAGGCCCATCCGGGGAGCCCCAGGGCCCCCTGGGGGCCCGGCGGCAGCCCTTGGCCGGCGGGGGCAAGCCCTGGTGGTGGACCTACTTCGCGGCGCTGGGCCCGCACCAGCCGCGCTGGCTGCTCAAGTACTAGCCCGGCCCTGCGGCCGCCGCCCCCATTAAAGTGTTTTCACCCACCTGTCTCGTGCGAGGCTGGGCAGCGCGGGCCTTGTGGAGGGCAGCTCGGCCTTGCCCATCGGACGACCCCGCCGTGCCCGCGCACCCGGTGTGACGTCGGGGGTCCTCGCCGTGTTGGGGAGCAGCAGACGCTCAGCGGGGTGAGGTCGTGTGGGGAGGCGCTGCGGGCAGGCCGAGGGGAGCCGAGGCCACACGCTTCCGCCCGAGGTTGTATGTTGGGGGTCTGTGGGTGGGCAGAGGAGGAGGAAGTTCAGGGGAGCCCCGAGGCAGGGGCAGGGTCCCCAGGCGGGAGGGCTGCGGGGCGCTTTGTGTGTGGAGCGGGGAGTCCGCTCGGGCTGTCCTGCGCCCGGCCGGCTCTGACCGCCCCTTCGGGGGTGCGGGGTCAGTGAAGATGCTCAGGCCTCTTCTCCGCAGGCCTCTGCGCCGCCGGCCTCTGCGTCCCCTGCGGCCTCGCTGGTGCCGACACGGGGGGCACAGGTCTGAGGGCAGACACCTGGGTGAGCCGTGGGCTGAGGGGCCGCGCCGGGCCTGGGGCGGGTATGAGGGTGCGCCAGTCAGGCCCGCGGGCAGCGGCGGGGGCGGGAGGGGAGGGGCGCGTGGGGCTCGCAGGGCCCCCAGCCCGCCTCCCTGCTGGCCGTGTCCTCTCTCGCCCGTGTCCTCTCTCGCCCGCGGGAGGCTGCCCGGGGCTCCAGGCTTCTCTTTAAAGCTGCTGGACCGGCGGTGAGCCCGCCTGGGACGGTGCAGAACAGGGGAGGTCTGGTCCCAGGGGAGCAGAGGGGCTCGCAGCTGCGGGGTGAGGCGGCACAGCCCTGAGCTCTGCGCGAGCGCGGGGGCAACCTCCCAGGGGCCGGAACCGGGGGCCCTGCAGGGGGCCTCAGCGTGGCTCCCGGGGGCAGGCGGGCTGTTCCGGGGGCGTCTCCCTCTCGTAGCACAGACCCAGGAGTCTGACCTGGAGGCAGGGCAGGGGGTGCACCTCGGGGAGCTGGCAGGGAAGAGGTTCGTGGGCCCACGGCAGCCTCAAGCCGGGACGTGCACCCCCGAACCAGGGGCGGCACCCCTGCGGAACGCTGGGCCACCAGGTGGGTCTGAAAAGGCTGCGTGTGTTTCAAAGCAGTGGCTTCCGGCCTAGTGGACTCGAGGGACCTGAGGCGATGCCAGGGGAGAGGCAAAAGCGGGGCCTGGAGCCCAGGGGCATCGGGGCGGCACAGAGGAGAGGAGGGGGCGGCGTCATAGCGGAGGCGGGGGGCCCCGGCCGACTCCCAGCCCTGCTCTCCCGGTGTCCACGCGGCCGCTCCATTCGCACCTGCATGCAGGTGGGAGGGTGGGGGCCAGGGCAGTCTCCCGAGAAACGGGCTTGGGACTAACAAGACTCAGGGACGGAGCCCTGTCCACGCTCCGCGGCCCCTCTGGCCCACGCCCGGCCGTGGCAGCCTGGCGTCCGGCTTGGACCAGGGGGACCAGAGCGTCCCCTGGGTGCTTCTATCCGAGCAGGCCCTGGGTAAGGGCCCCTTCCGCGGGAGCCACACGTCCCAGGGGAAGGCACTTCTCTACACGGGCAACCCGAGTTGCCCTCTGGGGTGCCCTGGCCGCACCCCGAGCCCCGAGCCCTTCCTCTGGGCGGTGTGGGGTCGGGCAGCAGCGTCTGGGGCTCTGTGCCCCGCACAGTGGCACGAAGCCCTCGGCAGCGATTTTACGAGGGTCATTATTTTCCTTCCATTTTCGTATACAAATCTAATCTTCGAGAACCTCCTCCCTGTGACCCTCATGCCGTGGGCTTTCATCAATAATAACATACGATCAATCACTCAAATGTAATTGATTCGCCGGGAGGCCACAGTTCGCCCTCTTCGTTTGCGTCTGATTGCCATAAAGCAATTGCTCGCTGGGGCTGTGGCCGTGGACTTCCAGCCGAGATTCAATTTATACACAATTTTCTAATGTCGCTTGAGCAGAGTCGGAGCGGGCTCCTTCCCTCCCCGGCCGCGGGTGACGCCGCCGGCCGATAGGCAGCGGCCGTGGATTAGCACCGAGATTGTCTTAGGACCGGGCTCTGAGCTTCGTCCGTCTTTATTTGGCCACAAGATAATTTTTTGTCATCAAAAAGTCGAGTCCACAAATCCAATATTGCTCAATCCAATAAAGGGACCAGACCTGCTCCAGCCGCCAGGACCAGCTGCTGCTTCTCCAAGATGGCGCAGCCCAGGACGCCGGCCTGCCTCGCCGCAGAGCAGGCGCGGGGGTCCTGGCCACCCCGAGCTCGGAGGAACAGAATGGGGGCGGCGGGGACGTCTCTGCAGGGGGCCGGCCCAGGCTGACCCCTCCAGGGCTGGTCTCCTGCGGACCCACCAGGCCGGCCATGTGGAGCAGGAGGGGCCCAGGAGCCGATCCAACAGGTGCCCCCAGCCCTGCAAAGGGGCTCACGCCTGCCCAGGGCGTCTTGGAGCCCCTCTGAGCTGGCCCCGGGGCGCCCGCGAGTCTGGGCTCCCCACGGCAGCGGGCAGGGCCGGCATGGGGTGACGAGTCCATCTCACCCTTGAGGGGCACGGTCAAGTCATTTGGCCTCAGGGTCCTGTGTCCAGGCACGCACAGTGGACGGGCAGCGGCGGGAGGGAGGCCCACGCCCCTCCTCTTGGCCCCCGTTTGTATGAACACTGACACTCATCACCCCGTCTGCATGTCCGCTTCGGGCCACGCGCCCGAGCCCCGCGGCTGACCGCCGGTGGCTGCCTGCTGCTTGCGCTCTCGCGGCGTCGCGAGGGGGACGGGCCGTGAGGGCAGCCGCCAGCAGAGCGTTTCGAGGTGCAGACACGGCCCGGGCCAGAGCAGGTCTCTGCAGCGACGTCTCCGCCCCTCACACGTGGTGGCCCCAGGCGCCGTGCGGGGCAGCGCCGAGACGGTGTCTGCTAAGCCCGGCCACTGCGGGAGCGGCTGCGCCCCCGAGCCTGGGTGGGGGTTCAGGAAGGCTTCCTGGGGGAGCAGCACGGTCAGTTGCGGTCATCGGGGGCTCTGCAGGGAGGGCGGCCGCGCCCACAGCCGGGGCCTCGCGCCCCTTTGTGCAGGGATCTGGGAGCCCGTTCTGACCGCAGGCCCAGGTCGCGCGGCCACCGGCCTGGGGACAGCGAGCGTGGGGTGCCGTCCACAGCGGGGGCAGGGGCTCAGAGGCCTGCCCGAGGCCGGGCTTTGCGGCTGGCCGACCTGCTCTCGAGAGAGTGCTCAGAGGGGCCGGGGAGAGGCGCGAGGTGGGGGCCTGGGAGGGCCTTTCAGGGCCGAGGGTCACGGCCAGACCCCGCCCCCCACGCCGGGAGCAGCTCACCCCCCCATATCTGGGCCAGATCCCCCCTCCCGCCTGCTCTGCTGCTGCCAGTAGGGGGCGGAGCCCTCTGTGCACCCCAAACCCCAAGTAAGGCCCCAGCGGCAAATCTCAGCGAAGGGACCCGCACGTAGGACGCGGCTTCCCGGGAGGGTGGGGCCGGGGGCACCTGGTGTGAGGCAGGCTGGGGATGGAGGGGCGCTGGGGCACCCCGAGGCTGCAGACCTGACCCCCGCTCTCCCGCTGCTCGGGCCCGTCCAGGTGGGCAGCGGGCCCTGCGGAGAGGCGCTGCCGGCCTGCTGGGCGTCCAGGGCGGCCCCGCGGAGCCCCGAGGCCTGTCTGGTCGTGAGTGTTTACGGAGATTTATGGGGCCGGCGCGGGCCGCAGACGTCAGCCCCGGCTCCGCCGCAGCCGGGAAGGAGACACACTCGGGGCTCCCCGCGGGTTTCCTGGCACCTGCCGCGGGCGGGCGGAGGTCGGGCTGGCCGGAGAAGCCCCAGGCCGTGTCTGCGGGGCTTCCTGCGCCTGCCCCCGGGGCGGGGAGCCGGGCTGTGCCTGCGGTTTTCTGGACAAGGGGGGCTGGGGCGGGAAGGGGGCAGCAAAGAGCCGGAAGAGCCCCCCACCCACCCGTCAAGGGTGGGGTCTCCCCCATGCCCCGGCGTTAGGGCGTGCTCTGGTGGCCTCTGCCTGGGGCCATGGCTTGGGGCCCAAGGGGGTTCGTACACCCCAGAGCCCCAACCTCGCCTCTCCCAGCATGGAGGCTGTGAGCCCCTTGCGCCCCGACCCCATCTCAGGACATGTGGGCTCAGACGGGTCCCCAGGGCCACCCCTGTCCCTCCAACTTCCAGGTCCTGCCCCGTCCAGCCTCACCTCCAGCCTGCCCGCACCTCTGCCCCCAGCGCCTCTGTCCGTGGGGCGGCGCCGGCTCACAGAGGTGGCGCTGACCCCCTCGCACCCCGGGCCGCTCGGGGCTGCCCCCACGTGTGCGGCTCAGCTCACCCGGCTGGGCAGCTGCTGGGAAGGAGAGGACGGCGCCGCCGGGAAGGCCACCAGCTGCCCGCTGAGCTTTGCTGAGCTGGTTGAAAGTGTTGAAAGAGAACTTCCCGCTCTGTGCGTGTGGTGTTTTCTTTCCTTTTCTTTTTTGAAGATTTATTTATTTAGGGGCCTCCCTGGGGGCGCAGGGGTCAGTCTCAGCCTATGAAGCTGTCTGCGGCCGCTGTGGCCCGAGTTCGATCCCTGGCCGGGGAGCTTCCCACAGGGCACAGCAGACCCCTCCTGTCTCCCCGCTGCCTCCTCAGCAGTGTGTTTCAGTGGATCCGCCTGTTCTGCTCCCCACTCTGAATCTGGGGAGTCCTCTCACCCCCGATGCCGGCGTGTGTCTGCCGGGGAGGTTGGTGCGGGTGGAATCTCCTCCGCTTTTCTGTGTTTTTAAGTCTTTTCGGAGTTGAGTCAGCGGCAGGCAGCCGGGGGCAGGGGCACGGCCGTTGCCGGCTTCCCTGGGCCTGGAGCAGTGACTCACCAGCGGCTCCCGGTATCCATCAGACTCGCTCTCTGGCCACAAGCTCCGGGTGGGTGGGGCCTACAGCTGCAGTGTGGGTGGAGGGCTGGCCTCGCCGGTGTGGGCCGGGCAGGATGGACAGAGGGTTCCCAGGAGAGGGCCGGGAGCTGGAGCGCCCCTCTCAGCCCCAGCTGCGCCTCGGGCTTGCTGGCTGACCTTGGGCAGGCCACACACCCTTTCTCACCCGCTTGCTGATGAGGAGGGCCCGGCTGACCTCCAAGGGCAATGCTGAGGGCCCAAGGCGTCCACATCACCACGGCACCACTTGCAGCTTTGGGAAGCTGCGGTAGATCTGCTGGGGAGGGATCATCTGCTTGGGGTCTTGCAGTATGAGTAGGAGTTTGTGGACTGGAGCAGAGAAGGGCAATCCAGTCTGCGGGGCAAATGGCAGATGCATAAAGGGGCTGGCAAGCCCAGGAGGTGCAACGAGCTGCGCTGGCTTCAAGGCCCCTGTCCAGACCCCCATGTCCAGCACCCCAAATGAGAACAAGCTGAGCAAGGGAGCCACACTCAGGGCTGCACCCACAGGCCCCGAGGCCAACCCCCCACCCTGAAGAAACGGGCGCGTGCGGGAGGGGCACCCCCCAAGCAGGGCGGGGGCACTCCGGGCGGCCGGGGAGGATGCAGAGGCGGCCGCCGCGGGGAGATAGATGGCCTCTGCCTGTGACCGCGGGCACGGCCTGCTCTCCATTACCGCTCGGGACCAAATCAATATCGAAACAACCGAGTCTAGACACATAAACGTCAAACTATTTAACAAGAAGCAGTTAGTGCAGAAAAAACACTTAAATGGCAATTGAGGGGTCTGATGAGCCTTAAAGTAGCTTACGAGGATTTATGGGAGATAAACACGGTTTAACTAAGCCTGGCCCGCCCTGCTCCCTCCGCGGCTTTATCTCCCCGGCTGCAGGGCGGCCGCTGGCCGAGGAGGGGCGGCCTCTTCCCGCGCTGTCCGCCGGCGTCCGCGGGGCAGGCAGCATGTTCGTGGCGATTTGAGGGGACACGCGGCCCCTGTGGCGGCCGCCCTGACACGGCTGGGCGCGGGTCACCCAGGACCCCGAGCGCACAGCGGCGCTGCAGTGGTGGCCGCCGGGCAGGGCGGGGCCTGGCGTCCCCCGCAGCCTGACCGTGGGGCTGCCTTTGTGCGCAGGCGCCGGCTCCCCGAGCTGAAGGCCACAGCCAGGCCGCTCCCAGCCGACTGGCCTGGCCCTGGCCTGCCCGTGGGTGCTGCGGCCACGCCCAGGTTGCCTTGGTCCTGGTGGCCCCACGGGGCAGTCCGAGGGTCCTGGCAGAGGTGGCCTCCCACAAGGACCGTCCAGGCAGACCCCACCCAGGGCGGCTTCTCGTGTCGGCTGCGACCTTGGCCCTGCCCAGTGCCGGCGTCGCCCCTACGTGCTGGGCGGGGAGGGGAGGGCAGGGAGAGTCCGTCGGGGCCGGGACACCCCTCAGCTCCCATGTCAGCGTCCAGCAGGTGAACTGAGGTCAGCGCCCACCGGCTGGGAGCTGGGGTGCATCTGCGGGCAGCCGGCCCGGACCCCCTTGCCACGTACCTGGGGGAGACGCCGCCTCTTCCTGCCGTCCCCCAAGCTCCGGCTGAAGTCCCAACAGCCGCGGGGTCTGGCCCCCAGCCCCTGCTCTGTGTCCGGGGCCCCCACGTGCTGGCGGCAGCTCAGGGGTGCGGAAGACGCGTCCAGTTCCGTGAGAAGCGGCAGTGACCTCCGGAGCCGCGGGCCTCGGCGCCCTGCGGGGGCAGCACAGGCTCCGGCCGCGCTCCCAGCGATGGACACGGAGCTTCTCTCCAGCCACGGCGGATACAAACATTTGAAAAGGAAACCTCGCTGGCAAGCACGTCCCGTCTGCGTCTGCACTTACAGCATCGTCACGTTTACATCACAACAGAAAATACCGGCAGCCCAGGCCCCGTGGCCCGAGACCACGCCCTGAAGTCGGGGGCCCGTTGCAGGACGGCCCTGCGACACGGGAGTTTGAGGAACGTCGCTCGCCGCAGTGACCGGCCGGAGCAATGGCACGTGGCTTGGTAGACCCCAAAACACTTTACAGGGTCGGCCGTGAAAGCCCGTTTGCGTTCCCTGGGAATCGCGCAGGTGCCGGCCACATGGTGGGCACCCGTGGCCTGGGGGGTCCCTACTATCGCCAGGAAGAGGCTGGGGGTTCGTGCATGAGGAGAACAGGCGGAATCTCTGCCCTCCACAGTCTCCAGGCCAGTGGGGAGCGTGGCCTCGGCAGCACACGGGGGGGTTACGTCTGCGGAGGCAGCAGGTTGGGGGGTCGGCAGGCAGGTGGGGGTCGGCAGGTAAAGGTGCTCAGGGCAGTGGAGGCGGGAGGGGTGCGTGGCGGTTTAGGCACAGCGGCCAGGCCTCCCTGAGGGAGCAGAGTGGAGTAGGCTGCCGGTACTGGAGAGGGCTTTAGCCGCAGGGAGACCGGGCAAAGGTCCTGGGGTCCCCTGTGTCAGGCTGCTCCGGGAACAGCAGGGCGGTCAGAGCAGCTGCTCCGGGGAGGTGGCCGCGAGGTGATGAGGGCAGAGGGGAAGAGCTCGCGAGGTTTCGGGAGGATTTCGTCTTTGAGTGAGATGGGGAATGGCCGGGACGCTGAGGCAGAGAAGCTGGGTGGAGAAAGGCTCAGGGGCCTGCTGCTCCGAAGACAGTCTGCAGGGGGCGCTGGCAGAGCAGGGAGCGTGCAAGGGCGGGAGGATGGGCTGAGGCCACGCGGGGGCGCTTTCGGCTCTGGGTGTATTCTCAAGGCTGAGCAGCAAGCTGGCGGCCACTTAGGGGAGGACACGTGGACGCCGGCTGGCCCTGGGAGTCCTGTCCCGACCAGGTTAGTCGTGCCTGTTAGGCACCGAGTGGGCAGCCGGCCTGGTGGGCCGCGGGGGTGAGCCTGCCAGAGTGGGGACCCCAGCTCTGCCCTGCCCAGCTGTGGGTGCAGTTGACCTCTCGGGGCCTCCGTGGCGGTGACGTGAGCACCGGGCTGCCCACTGGCCCAGGGCAGCTGCCCTTTAAGTCACTCCTGCTTCTTGACTGGCCCCCAGGAGACCAGCAGGCCAGGGCAGGAGAGGACATCAGCGGTCAGCCTGCCCAGGTCCTGCGGGCCGACGGCCACCACGGGCCCCGGAGCCAGGCCGCACCATCCCGCCAAGGCCTCAGGGAGAAGGGGCTGCTTCCTGCGTGGGCGGAGCCGCCGGCCGGGGGCTGGGGGGCGGTCAGCCTGGCGGGAAGGACATCTTCCAGGAACCTCCTGGCCACGGTCGATCCTGAGGCGACACAGGAAGCAGCACCTCCGTCCTGCCCGAGGGGCCGGCTGACCGCCCGGGCCACTGGCTCTCCAGCACGCCGCTCCAGCCCTGGGAGGACGCCTGCCCGGCCTCAGAAGCTTTTCTGAGAAGAGCGGACACAGCTGCCGGTCAGGGCGCAGGGCAGGAGCGCCGGGCCTCCTGGGTGGCCCCCGCCCTCAGACACACCGGCCAGTGGGGGCAGGGGCTGTGCTATCCCGCTGCCCTCAGAGGGGCACCCCGGCCTGGCTCTGCCCAGCTCACAGTGGAACAGCCCCTGCAGGTGCCAGCTGTGCCTGAGTCACGGGGCGGCGCGGGCACCCCACCCTCCCTGTCAGGCCCTTCGCCTCCCTCCCTCTCCCCCAGACGGGCGACCTCCCCTGGCAGCAGGCTCGGAGTCCAGGCTGCAGGCCCGTCCACACCAGCTCTGACCTCGGCTGGCCTCGGGAGCCAGGCGGTCAGAGGGAGAGGGAAGAAACCATCAGGCCTCGGCGGCAGCAGGGTGCATGGGGCCGGGCCTGAGCTCCGCCGCCCCGATGCCTGGGCCGCCCCTCCCCGGGGAAGGCGCCTGGCCCGCGTGACACCTCCCTGGCTGGCTCGGCCCTGAGCTTCTCAGGCTCGCCGCGACCCCCCACCCCAACAGCCAGGGGTCAGAGCCGCCAGGGCTCCATGCCCTGGACCCCCAAAGGCACCACATGGTGGGAACCCAGGGGCCAGCTGCCCCCCAGGCCCGGGACAGCCTGGAGGTGGCCTGGAGCTGTCCCTGGTGCTGACAGCCAGCGGCGCCCAACTGACCCGGCTCCCCCTCCCCGAGGCCGACCTGTGGTCTGGCCCCACCGTGGGGCCACGCTCAGCCCTGGCCTCCCCACCCCGTTTCAGCAGCTCGGGCTCCCATCCACGCCACTGACCAGCAGGCGGGCCGGACACGTGTTGAGAGCGGGGGACGAGACCAGGGAGACCCCCCCACCTCGGAGCTCTGCGGACGCCCGTCCCGTGTAGGGGTGGGGCTCTCGGGGTAGAGGGGTGGTGTTGGGGGTCCGAAGCCGCCTGCTGGCTCCCTGCCGGCCAGGCTGCCCCTCGGGGCGCCCAGACCCCCGCCTTTACCCGTCCCCATCTGGTGGGTGAAGCCCGGACCTGGCGCCCGCCTGGGCGAGTCTGTGTCCCCCGAGTGGGCCGAGCGGGGTTTCCAAAGAGCACGAGGCTTGTCTCGGGGCATCTGTCGCTGCCCCGGGGCTCCCGGGGCTCGGGACACCAGATGTCCTCTGGCCGGGGCAGCAGGGCTCCAGGGAGAGGAATCACTCACTTGCCTCAGACCAAAAACCCTCCCGGCACCACGGCCACCGCCGGGTCTGCACACCTGGCCTTGCCCACGCGTGTCCTCCCTGCGCCTCCCAGGCTCCATGGGGCCCACCGTGGAAGACCCTGCTCTCGAGGGGCTCTCTGGGGTCCCCAGTCCCCGCTCCCCTGTCCCTGCAAGGTGAGGCAGGTTGGCACCCAGAGGCAGTCAGTGGCTGCATCTGCCCAGCAAGTGCCCAGCCCAGCCCTTGCGGCTTGGGGGAAGGGGGGAGAAGGGGGTGGATGGAGGGGGGGGGTGGAGGGAGGGGAGGGGTGGGCCCTTCAGCTGCAGGGGGGCTGTCCCCTCGAGGAAAGGGCGGCCATGCCATGTGGGCCCGGCCCTGTCTGCCTGACCTCTGACCTCCACGGGGGCTCCCGCTGGCCAAGCGCAGGTCACAGGCCCACTCTGCAGGCCCGGAGGGATGGGCACCGGGTGACAAGGTGGCGAGGGTGCAGTGGAGAGGACGCGTCCCGGGCCCTGCTGGACGCACCGGGAGCAGCGCCTCGGGGAGGGGAGGACGCGCGGCAGGGCGGGTCTCCGGGTGAGGGGTGCCCGGTGGCAAAGGCTGTTCGGGCCAGCGCAGGGGTGGGGCCTGGCGGAAAGGCCTCTGCTGACCTGCTGACCCGGCCAAGGCCCTCTGCTGGCCGTGGGGCCGCACGAGCTCTGGGGGCCAGTGGGTGGCGCCTCTGAAGGCGCAGCTGAGCTGCGGGGCGGGTCTCGGAGGGAGCCAGCCAGCAGGCGGGCGGGCGGGCAGCGCCCTGCAGACCGCAGCCGGGGGTCAGGCCCCAACGCTGGGAAATCATCTCAGGCGTCCGAGGGCACCGACACGTGGCTTCGCTTAGCCGCGAGCGCCCCTGTCTTCTGGGGGCGCAGCCGCTCTCCCGCGGCTGGAGGAGCCGGGAGGGAAAATGAAAACCAAAGTTTCGAGGCCACCGCACCCTCCCGCCTGCGCCGCCCCTTCAAGTGGGCAGAGGAGCCCTGCCTCTCGCTCTCCGCTGCTGAGACCAGCGCCCGCACGGCCCACATTTGATTCTGATTTGCGCCCCGAGTGTGATGACAGGCGCCCTCGGCTGATAATGGACGAGGCCGAGCTGGGCGCAGGGAGGCCGGCCATCTGTCTTGCTGCCGTGGCTCTCACCAGGCTGGCCGGCCAGGGCCCAGCTGGGCCCCCACTCTGGCCCATGGGGCCAGGGTTGCCTCGGGGCCAGTGTCCCGCCAGGCTGGACCCCGCTACAGGGACACGAAGTGCCGTCACCACCACCCCCACCAGAAGGAGGGACCCCATCTCGGGTGCGTGTCTGCAAGGCAGGGTCAGTCCGTACGGGGACCGGGGAGCGCCCAGGCAGGGGCAGCGGGCGGCCAGACTGGGCGCCGCTGCCCCCCATGCCGGCAGCATCCCCGGCCGGGCCGGTCTCCCTCCCGCCAGGAGAGATGCTGCCAAGTGCAAATTTGATAACCAGACACCGCCGGGATCCCGGACAGCCGGGCCGCCTTTGATCCCGCCGTCTGGCCGCGCTCGGCGCCCGGGGTCTGTTTTCCATTTCGCGTTCGCCGGGCCTCCTGGAAGCCGCAGCTCAGCTTTCAGGCCCCGCAGACGGCGCGGGATGGCCCGGACCCCCGCAGCGGTGCCCGCGTCCGCTCTGCCCCAGCGCCGAGCGGCCCCCGGAGTCCCAGATGCCGCGAGGCTTGCGCGGCGGGACAAAGCGGGGTGGGCGCGGCTGGTGACCAACGGCCACCGCAGCCTGCTGGTGTGTGGGGTCCTGAGTCCGAGGGCCAGAGGTCTGGGGGAGCAGCAGAGGAGGCTCCATGTGGGCACCGACTTGGCGGTGGTTCGGGGAAGCTGCTGGGTGAATCGGCGGGGGGGTGTGGACACTGGGTCTTCAGGGAACCCCGGCCCTGCTCAGAGCCCCCTGGAAAGGGCTTGATTCTTCCCCTCTCCCCGGAGCCTGGGGCTCGACTGGGGAGCCCCTCTCACAAACAGCAGGCCCCTCAGCAGGAGCTGCCCAGCCCTGCCTGAAAGGTGGGCAGGTGGGCAGTGGGAAAGTGGGTGGTGGGCGGTGGGCAGGTAGGTGGCGAGTGGTGGAGAGTGGGCGGTGGGTCAGGCTTCCAGGCCCGGGCCTGGGTCTGGTCTCGTCATCTCCTGGCGGCTCTGGGGTGTCCAGGTCCATGCACCCCAAGCCCCGGGGCCCGCGGGCGGCTTCCAGGCCCACAGACACAGCCACGGCCGCCCGTCCACTGGCCACGCTCGCGCATCGCTGAGTCTGTCCGTCCGGAACTGCCACACAGGACCGGCATGATGTCGCCAGGCACCAGCGAGTCAGCCCTCCCGGGCTAGCGGCCCAGACCACCAGCACAAGCCCGCGCCGGCTGGGGGGGATGCCGCCTGCTCACAGGCCGGGTCCCCCTCGTGGGGGGCCAGGGCCCGGCTCCCAGATGGCGCCCTCCAGCCCGCCTGGACTCGGTCGCGGACTTGGCCGGCCGGCCCGGACTTGGCCGGCTGGCCCCTCACCTCGGCGCTCCCTGGTCCTGTGAGACGTCCCAGGCGTGACCACAGGCGGGGAGCTAGGGATAGGGGTGGGGCTGGAGTGGGCGGGGCTCCGGGATGGGGGTGGGGCTGGAGTGGGCGGGGCTCCGGGATGGGGTGGGGCTGGAGTGGGCGGGGCTCCGGGATGGGGTGGGGCTGGAGTGGGCGGGGCTCCCGGGTCCCCACCACGATGCCCTAAGCAGCGGAGGCGCTGCGCCTCCCCCAGGGCACCCCACACGCCCTGCCCTCGCCTGCTCAGCCCGCCCCAGTCCGGGGGAGTCCGTGTCGGCAGCAGCAGGGGAGAAACACAGGGGAGGGCGTGGGGGATTCTCCTCTGTCCTGGGTCTTCCACCTTCTCTGCGCCTGGCCGGTCCCCTGGGCCACAGCGCAGCCTCGAGGGCGGCCTTAACCCTTTCCCCCTGCGGCTGCGGCGCTTCCCTTCCTGGAGGTGCCTCCGCAGCCCTCGCGCGTGCCCCTCGCGTCCCATGTGAGCCCAGGGACGATGCGGGACTCGAGGCGCCGCCATGGAGGAGGCCACGCCCACGGGGAGGCCACGCCCACGGGGAGGCCACGCCCACGGAGGAGGCCACGCCCATCTAGGAGGCCACGCTCACTTCCCCGCGCCCACGGCCGCGGAGGTGTCCAGGCTGGGTGGTCCAGGCCGGCGGGAGCGCCTGGGCGGGGCCTCCCGCAGCCTCTCCAGATGGCCCGAGGCGGGTGCGGGACGTGCCGGAGGACACGCAGCTGCCCTGGTTTGGGGTCAGTCCCCGTCTCCACCCCGCCCGCTCCTGGTCTGCGGGAGGGACAGCGATGGCTGAAGCGCTCCCTGCACGCGTGTGCATGTGTGCGCGTGCGTGTGCACACGTGTGCGGGCGTGTGGACGGTGAGCGTGTGCGTGACGTGTAACGGGGTGGGGATACCCCACACAGGCCTGCAGCGGGGCTGGCTGAGCGGCCCCTCCCCCCACCCCCATCTCGGGGTTCGGTTCGCAGCCCCTGCCCTTTTGTTCTCCAGCAGCCCTGCTGTCCGCGGGGGGTGGCTCCGCCCTTGCCCCCAGACCTCCCGCCCTGCGCCCGCGCCTGACCCCGCCCCGGGCACTGAGCCCTGGCGCCCTGGCCCCTGCGCGCGGAGGGGCTGGGGGCCCTGGGCAGCAGGGGCAGCTGTTGGGGAGGGCCTCTGTGCCCACCGGGCCAACAGCCCGCAGGCAGCGGGCCCCGGCGCCTGGGGGTGGCATCCTCGCGTCTCTGCTGAGAGCGAGCGGGGGAGGAGAGCAGCGCTGGGCCGCTGCCCGCTGGGGTCACCCCGCAAGCCCCCACGGGGAGCGCTGCAGCCCCGGGCTCTGCGGCCTCTTCCGCCCACTCACAGGATTCTGGAGCCCGCGGGTGCCCTGCGAACAGGTACGCGGCCCGCGGGGGAGGCGCAGCTCCGCACGGCCGCAGCAGAGGAGACCGCGCCGGTGGGGAAGAGGCACCGCGGCGGGAGGGGGGTGGCGGAGCTGCAGGGCCTTGGGGTTCTTGTCGCCCAGCACGGGGAGAGGTGAGTCCTGTTTGGATAGAGCGTGCGGGCCGGGGTCATCCCGTGGACAAGCCCAGACCAGATGCCCAGGTCCTCTGGGAGGGAGACGGCCAGAGGGGGGCCGCCCTGCGGAGCAGGGGAGAGGGAGGGGTGCAGTGGGCTGGGGCCAGGGGGGCTCGGAGGGAGGGCGGGAGGAAGGCAGTACGAGGGGGCGCGGCCATGGCACCTCAGGGGCCCTTCACAAGTGCTGACGCCTCTCGGGGCCTTGCAGAAGAGGGGCCGGCGCGAGGCCAAGCGGTCGCCAGCTTTGCCCAGGCCGGCCTGCCTGCCAAGGCCCAAGGGTCTCCGAGGACTCAGGGACGCGGGCAACCGGCTCCCATGACGCTGGCCAGGAGGAGCCCCTGGAGGGAACCCCTGGGGTGCAGGCCGAAGGCGGAGCAAGGGGACCCCCTCCTCTGGAAGGGAACTGTGGCGCTGGCGGGGGCCAAGCCTTGTCAGATTTCAAGGCCAGCTTCAAAGGGACTGCGGCTTGCAGGTCAGAGCCCAGGAATGCTGCAGGGGGTGGCAGGGGGCAGCGGGGGGGGGCGAGGCCCTCCTGGCCGGCTGGGGTGTTCCGGGTCCAGAGGACTCTACCCCCAGCGGGTGAGGCTGCGGTGGCAGGAGGCAACGGGCGTCTAGGCCCACCCGTCACCTGCTGGTGGGGGGCAGCCGGGGTGGCGGCCCTCGCTGCGCCCCCCTGCATGAAATGGGCGGGGTAACCCCTGTGGGGACGGCTGGAAGCTCCGGTGTGACCTGGCACCTCAGCTGAGGGTGTGCACGCGCATGGGCTTCAGACCACCGCACATGAGTGTGCTAGAGGCTGGCGGCAAGGGCGGGACGGGGGCGGGGGGAGGAAAGGTGGTCGCCCAGGAGCGTCTGTCCATCACACTCGCACACAGGTGTGCACACACGGACTGCACACACATGCACACACAGGTGTGCACACACATGCACACACGGGCGTGCACACACAAGCACACATGGGTGTGCGCACAGGTGTGTGCACAGGCATGCACACATACACACATGGGCACGCACACGCACACACACGGATGTGCATGCACACACGTGCACGCCCGCGCACACACACCTGACACTCGGAGGAGCCCTCTTTTGTCAGAGCAGGCACGCCGCTTGCAGCAGCGCCCCCGGCCCCCGCATCTCCACGCTCAGGGCAACACTTTCTAAGCGAAGGAAGGAAACTTTTTCCTAAACCACTTAAAATCCAATTAAAGAAATCAATGGCTCGCTCATCCGCACAGCTCGGGGGGGTGCATTCTCCACCCCTCCAGGCGCTACCCACAGCTGCTCCCTTCCCTCTGCGGGGCGGGTCCCTGATGCGGGTGCCCCCAGTGTGCTACCCTGGCTCACGCCGCCTCTCGGAAGCCCGCTGTGACTGCGGCCGAGCCCCTCCTGCTGCTGAATGCCCCCTCAGCCCGTCTCCCTGGGATCTCCCGGGCTTTGAGCTGGCCCAGCCCGGGGAATGACAGCGTCCCCGGCAAGGCTCGCGTGGTCACCCCCTCAGCCACAGGTGTTCGCTCCCCAGGGGTGTCCCCTGGGAGGCGCCCCACCTCCCCACCCTGGGCCGCTGCCTCCCGGGAACACGCGTCCCCGGGCTCGGAAGGTGCTGGCACAGCCCATCCTCCAGGCCCTCCCAGTCCGGCACCGGCCCGCGGGGCTGGCCGCGGGGTGAGTCCCACTCACCCACCTGCAGTGCAGGGTGGCTGGTGACAGGACCCTGAGGAGCGCGGCTCGGCGGTTTGCAGCATGGCCTCACACACAGGCCAGCGCTGCCCGAGCGTTCCCGCGACCTCGGGCAGTAACCCCGCCCCAGACTCTCCCCAGGCCCGTGGGGGCAACCGCTGCCCCGACTGTCCTACTGCCCCAGCCGCTCTGCCTCGCAGGCCGGACACAACCTCGCCGGCTTCTCCCAGCCTCAGATCTCGGGGCTCCCGTAACGCGGGCGCCCTTCCCTCCCTCAGCCACGTCGCCCCCGTGGGCGCGGACATCCTGCAGTCACCCTGCAGTGGCCCGGACTGGCCGGCCGGGGCAGGGGAAAAGCTGGGCAGGCGGCGGGGCTGGCACCCGTGCATCTGTGCGAGGGGTGGTCAGAGGGGACTGAGAGGGGCCGGGGCAGAAGCGGGGCCTGGGCTGCCGGCCTGTCTCCTGGGAGGCGGGCGCCGGGCAGTGAAGGACCCAAGCTGCGCCACCCACGGCTGTGGGGTCCCTGGTCCTCAGAGACACCGCGGGCCCTCGGCCGGTACCCTGGGGCAGCCAGATCCACTCCCCTGCGCTCGCCACGGCCCTTGCCGTGGGCTGCCCTGGAACGTGGACAGGGCCTGCTGCGCGGTGGCCTCTCAGCGGCTCTAGCTTGCTCTCCCAGATGCAGGCTCACACACACTCAGGCACACACACTCACGCACTTGCATGCCACTCGTGCACACACACGCTTGCAAATGGTGAGAACAGAGGAGCCGGGAGGTGTGGGAGTGGGCAGTGACCGCCGCCTCTGCACAGGGCCAGGGCTGCCCGCCCTCCTGCCGCGCCGCTGGACCTCACGCCAGTGTCCCGTTCTCTGCAAAAATAAACCTTTTAAAATGTGCGGCTAAGATCACCCCCCACACACACGCGTGCACCCCTCTGAACCCCAGCGGGGTCTCCGCCTCGCCCTGGGGACCCAGCCTCCGTCCCGCACCCCGGGAAGGCCTCCCGCTCTCCGGGCGCCGCCCTGCCCACCACACGCTGGGGCGGCCTGGTCTGCCAGGCGCTGGCTAGAAGAGCTGGTGAATGAATAACTGAGAAAGAAGAACCGGAGGAAAAGCGGGCGCAGGTGCAGGCCTGGGGAATTAGAAGGTGCGGCTTCCGCCCTCGGCCTGCGGCTCCCGAGCCCGCAGCCCCCAAGCCCACAGGAGGCCCCCGGGGCCCAGAGCCCGCAGAATGGAGTGGGCACGGCCGCAGCACCGTCGGGCAGGGGAGTCTCAGCCCAGAGGGGACGGGCCCTAAAGAGCCGGTGGCCATTTCTCAGCGGGGGCAGCACAAGGCGCCCCCAAGTGGGGAGCAGCAATGGACGGGCCAGCGCCGTGCATGACCCCGGGGCGGCCGGCTCAGGGACCTCCTGTGGCAGCCGAGACGGGCCTGGGGGCACTTAGCCGTGGACGCCGAGGCCTGTCACGAGGCCCATCTCCTCGTTTCTCGTGCCACGCGCTGGCCGGCAGCACCCGCTTTCCGCGAGAGAAGGGGGCGCTGCCGGGCTGCTGCAAGGGCCCCTGAAGGGTTCCGTGCCAGGCGCAGGCTGTCTCACCAGCCGGGATGGGGCTTACGGCTCTCACCAGCACCTCAAAGGCATCGCGGCCCAGGCAAGGTGAGGTCTGCGTCGGCTGCCCGCGGACGCCCCAGTGGGCAGCTCTGACCTGCAGCCCAGCGGGGGGCAGCCCCTCCAGGTTGCCCTGTGCCCCGCCTGCCGGCGCCCCCCCGTGTTTCTGCCCTGAGAACACCCCTGAACTTTGCCAGCACTGCACTCAAAGTCCCTTCAAGGCAGTTTCGATTAAAGAGAGAAAGAAAGAAAAGAAGGAAAAGAGGAGAAGGTGGGGAGCGGGCACCCAGCAATTACCCTTTGAAATTAGAATATTCAAGCAGCTGTTTCTGTTTTCAGCCTGTCCTGCTCTCCTTCCAACCCTGCGAAATTAGCTCCAAAGTCATTATTCACCTAATCACGCTAATAGTCTCACATCCGATCTGCCCTCTGTCCCGACGGGGCGGGCGGCCGCGAGCTCTGCCTTAGCGCTTCCTTCCTCTGCTCCTTAATTAACCGGCATCTGTTCTAATACAAGTTAAATATTGCAGTTGACTTTATTTTCTTTCCGCCGGTCCTCGGGGTCCTGAGAAGGAGGAGATAAAGTGAAACACATTTGCTTCCCGGGCGGGGGCGTGCGGCCCGCTGGAACGCGCCCCATCAATCACAGGCTGATTACAAATTCGTCACCTTGAATCAATTTCTGTTCACAAGTTCAAAAGGCGCTGTGAGCTCGGGGCTATCTGGAACGTTCTACATGTGGAGAGGATTAACATTTGATCGAATTCCTCCGTCTCAGGCGGAGGCTGGCCTGGCCGCCCTTGGGTGGGGGTGGCGGGTTCGAGACTCGAGGCTCTGACCTCGGGAGCCGCGTCTGGCTGCTGCCCGGCTGCCTGGCGGGAGAGGGGACCGAGGGCTGCAGCACCGTTGCTTCTGCACAGAATCCCCCTTGAATACTGGTCCCGGAGCAAGCCAGGTGCGTGCACGTGTGTATGAGGGATGGGGGCTCCTCCCTCTTCCCCCACCCCATGTGGGGCTTTGGCCCTGGGGGAGCCGCACCTACCCCTGTCTCCTTCTGAACGTGGACAGTGTCCACCCCGGGCAGTTCTGATCAGGCCAGGGCTGCGGCCTCACAGCAGGCCGCCGATCCAGCCTGGGTGTGTCGTGGGCTGAGCCCGCACTCTCCGGGACATTCGGCCAACAGCGCCTTTCCCACCACACCCCCTGACTATGCAGTGAATGACTAGACACACGAGCAATGGAATATTATGCAGCCACTAAAAAGCCAGAGACAGACGATGCCTGCTGACTGCACTTACAAAAGGCCTCTAAGACAGTCCATTGGGAGCAGAGTGCAGGTCAGAGGTTGGGCGGGGGCTGTTGCCCCCCGGCGTGAGGCTGGAAGGGAGGGTCCGAGGGGCACATGGCGGCCTCCGAGGTCAGTGCTGGCGGTTGCTGCGCTCCTGATGCTGGCTAAGAAGGTAGATCCATGTTCTTACTGCAAACACCAAACCAAATCAGCCACAGAGGATGCCAGAGACTCGAGGTGGGGTGGGCGCGTCCCCCGGGGGGTGGTGAGTTCCCACGGGGTGTGGGCGGGGGCCCCGGAACGGGTGCAGCCACCGGCCTGACTCCTCAGGGAGGCCCCCAGCACAATGGCCATGCCGAGGCTCAGCGCAGCCCTCGGACTCCTCTGTGCCCCCGTCTGCCCCTTTCCTGCTCTGGCACCAGCTGCTGTGGGGTCAGCTGCCCCCTGCCCCTGTCCAGCCACCTCATGCGCCCAGGGATGGCCACTTAACCCCTGCCCCGCGACACTGGACAGAAGGCCGGCACCATCCGCCTCGCACACAGCTCCCGCAGGGACCCCAGAGGGGTGTCCCGACCGGCTGAGCCTGGAACACCTCATTCCCACGCCGCCGGCCCCGGCGTGTGAAAGGGAAGACCCGGTGGTGGGCAGCCCGCCCAGGCTGCTTCAGGGGTGTCGGAGGCAAGGTGGGGTGCAGGCTTCATTCTCTCAGCCACCCACAGAAACGAGGGAACGTGGGACGCCGAGGCCCCACCCCAGCGAGCGGCCGGGGCTGCTCTGCCCCAGCCCTGCTGTGTGACTTTGTGTGACTCGCTTTAGCTCTCTGAGTTTCACCCGCGGGTGAGAAAATGGAGAAGGAGCCTTCCCCACGCGGCCGGCCCCTGGGGTGAGAGGAGAGGCTGAATGGGAACAGCAAGGGGGGACTCTGCCCGGGGTCCCCGGGAGATGGGGTGGCCCTGGGAGGGAAGTGGGCATTAGCAGGCTTCCTCGCAGCCCTTTGATGTGCTCCCCCGGCCAGCGAGGGGCTGGGAGGGGCTGCAACCACTTTGAGGGCGAGTGGGGCCAGGAGAGGCTGAGAAAGGCCGCCCCGGCAATTAGCGGGGGATCGGGTTTCTGGAGTTCAAAGCCAGGAGAGAGGCCTCTCCTGGTCCTCCCCGGCACCTCCCGGCTTCTCACGCCCACCCCTCTCCGTGGGCCTCTGCTCAGTAAATATTCATTTGCCCCGATTACTGATGACAGGCGGGCGGGCTGGCCGCGGCGGGGTCTGAGCCGCTGGACAGGGCTGTGTCCTTCAAAGCGCCGAGCAATTAGGCCCAGCGGGGCTGCAGGTGGAGGCCCCTTTCCTGCCGCGGAGGGAGGGGGGTCCGCGGCCACCTCTGCCCGGGGCCAGGTGGGCAGGAGCCCAGGCCCTCCGAGCTGCGATCACGGAGCTGCACCCGCAGCGGCCGCGGCCGGGCAGCGCCGGGGCGCAGACCAAGGAGGCGCTTGGACGAGGGAGCAGAGCCGGGGCGCCTGCCGCCGCCGCGCCCTCGGCCGCCCCTCCGCGGGTGCGCAGGACGCAGAGGCTCCCCACAGGCGGCCTACGCGGGCCCACGATGGCGCCCAAGGGCCTCCTGACCCCGGGGGCCCTCAAAACGGCTCCGCGCTTCGCTCAGTGCCACCAGGCGCGTTTCTGGAGGAAAGAGCTGGTGGAGCAAAAAAGAGGCGGAAAATAGAAGAAAAATTGTTCCAGGATAAGGACAGTAGGCTGATGTGCTCAAACTTGAAACAGTTTGGGGCATAGTGCACCAAAAGTCCTTCAGATCAACCTGAGCAACCAGAGATGAGAAGAAAAGTTATGAAAGGCAGCAGCTGGCGCCAGGAGGGAGCAGACCCCGGTCTGCAGAGGGCTCGGGAGTCATCCAGCCCGGGGGCTCTGTTTCCAGCCCAGAGGCAAGATGGCCCCTGAGGTAAGATGCCCCTGAGGTAAGATGGTTCCTGAGGTAAGATGGCCCCTAGGGCAAGATGGCCCCCAGAAGTAAGATGGCCCCTAAGCCAAAGTCAAACATGCCAAAGTTCAGAAAATAGGACATTTATGACCTTTTTTGTGTGAAAGATTGCATTTTTATTTTTTTGAGATTTATTTATTTATCCATGCAAGAGCTGGGGTATAGGCCAGAGGTGAGGGGGGTGAGAGGATTCACCAGAGAGTGGGGAGCGGAACAGGTGGATCCACAGAAGCACACTGCTGAGGGGGCAGCGGGGAGACAGGAGGGGTCTGCTGCGCCCTGTGGGAAGCACCCTGGCCGGGGATCGAACTCGTGCTGCAGTGGCTGCGGTAGCCTCATAGGGCTGAGACTTAACCCCTGCGCCACCAGGGAAGCCCAAGATTACATTTTTTTATAAAGACTCTAGTAAAAACTGATTAAAAATCTAAAACCCTCAGGTTTATAAAAGTTGGCCAGAGAAAACTTGAGGTAAGCATTGAATCGAGTTCCTACAGTTAGTGAGTTTGTATTTCAAGATTGTGGAAGTGTGCAGGCTTATCCTAAACCTCCTCAGGAAAACTTGGCATTTTGATTGGGATGGTGTTCGATCTATAGATCAGGGGTTTGCAAATATTCTTAAAGGACCATAAAGTAAACATTTTAGCTTTGAGGAGTATACCATCTCGGTAGTCAACTCTGTCATTGAACTACAAAACATCCACTGACAATTCACAAATGGCTGGGTGTGGCTGTGGTCCAATAAAACTTTACTTACAAAATTGGGCAGGGGCCTCCCCGGTGGTGCAGCGGTTAAGCGCTGCACTGTGGAGCTGTCGGCAGCGGCGACACGAGTTCAACACCCGGCCGGGGAGAATCCCACATGGCACAGCAGACCTCTCCTGCCTCCCCGCTGCTCCCCTCAGCAGTGTATTTCTGATCTGCCTGTTCTGCTCCCCACTCTGTCTCTGGTGAACCCTCTTGCCCTCCCGTGCCTCTGGCCTGAACCCCAGCTTGTATGTATAAATAAATAAATCTTTAAAAAAAACAAAACAAAACAAAATTGGGCAGCCAGCCAGTCGTTAGTTTACCTACCCTGCTACAGATCAACTTGGGGGAAAGAGACATGTGAATAGTATGGACTCTTCCACTCGGTGGGTGTGATGTATCCGTGTACTTAGGTGACTCTGACGTCATTCAGCAGTGACGAGTTTTTATGTAGTTGTCATGTAGCTTTCACTACATTCATATCTAACTACTTTTATGTTATTCAAAATAGTGTTTTATTTCAATTTTGAAAAGAGCGCCAGCCTCCACCCGTCGCTGGTATGGAGAGGTACTGCTGACTAGTCTGCATACCTGCCTCTTGCTTAGAGCACTCGTGCAGCCTTGCAGGTCTTTGAAGTTGTCTTAGGATTTGCTGTGGAAACAAATAGGCTGCTGCAAATAAGACAGCTTGTATCTTCCTTCCTCACATGGATGCCTTTTATAGCTTGTTTTTATTTCTCTTTCCTGCTTTCTTGAGTTGGCAAGGTTTTCCAGTGCAGCAATACGCAGAAGTGCTGAGAGCAGACACCCTGTCTTGTTCCCCAGCTTGGGGGTGTGTATTCAATCACCATTAAGTAAAAGGTTGCCAGTAAGGTTTTCATAGATGCCCTTTATCAAATGAGGAAGATCTCTTCTAATTCTAATTTATTGAGTGTTCTTAATATGAATGAGTTTTGAAGAATGGGTATTATAGAATGATCTTTCCGCTTCTGTTAAAATGATCATGTGGCTTTTTCTTATTCTTTTAATGTGGCTGTTACGTTAATTGATTTTCAGATCTTGAGCCAACCTTGTATTCCTGGAACAAAAGCCACTGGTCTTCCCTATGGTTGAATTTAATTTACTAATCGTTTGTTGAGTAACTTTGTATCTATGTTTGTGAAAGATATTGGTCTGTTTTTCATTCCTTGTAATTTCTGTGTCTGGTATTAGTATCAAGGTAATACTGACCTCAAAAAAAAAAAAAAAGAAGTGGAGTTTTGATCCTTCTCTATTTTCTGAAAGAATTTGTGTTATATTGATATTATTTTGCGCTTATAAGTTTCACCAAATTTACCAATAAAGTCATCTGGGCCGTAGTTTGTAGAAAATTACTCAGTAACAAATTGAAATTTTTTGACTGTTCAGAATTTTTTTGAGTTGTTCAGAATTTCTATATCTTCATCAGTCACTTTGATAGCTTATAGTTTTCAAGGAATCTGTCCACTCACCTTCATCATCCAATCTTTTTGCATAAGATTGTTTTAGTTTATTAAAAAAATTGACAAACAAAAGATGTATATAATTAGTATGTACACTTGATGAACTTGGAGATGTGTACACCCATGAACACCCACAAAACAATGACAACCATCCATGTCTTCACCTCTGAAAGTTTTCTCCTGTCTTCTTATTTAAGTTGTTTATAATACCTTATTATCTTTTTGGGGACTTTTGGGTTGTCACTTTTTATGTTGATAAATTGTATTTTTTTTCTCTTATTTTTTTCCCGATTAGTCTCTTAGGAGTTGATTAAATGTTTAATTTTTTAAAGAACAAGCTTTTGGGTTTAACTAATTATCTCTGTTCAGTGAACATTTCTTTATTACTTTCTTCTTTCTACTCACTTTGAATTTACTTGTCTTTTTTACCCCCTCTTAGCAAAAACACACTCACTAAATCTAAACCACTGCCCCTCACAATTATGGGTATTTGAAAAATAAATCATACTATAAGCATTTTAAACGAGGCTTGCAATTTTTGAGATGTTTTCATGATTATATATGTTAACATATTTTCTAATTTTCTTAGTGAATTATCTCTTCACTGTGGATTATTTAGAAGACTGTTTATTTCCAAGTACTGGGGGATTTTATAGAGATCCTGTTTTTATTGATTTCCATATAATTCTGCTATGATCAGAGAAAGTTCTCTGTGAGATTTTAATCTTCTTAAATTTATAGAGATTTATTTTTATCTCAGAAATGGTTCTATCTGGCCCGATGTCTCATGTCCTCTAGGAAAAGAGGAGCATCCTTCGATTATTGGATTTTGTACCCTGTAAGTGCTAGTGAGGCCCAGATGGCTGTAATGACCCAGTCTTCTGTAGCTTACTGAATTTTTGTCATTGTGTTTAGTCAATTACCGAGAAGGAGTTGTAAAATCTCCAATTATTATGGATTGGTCTATTTCTTTTCTCCTTTATTAGAAGAATATTTATTTGGGGTGGTCCTATCATCTTGTGGAACTGTTTATCTCTGTGATACTCTTTGTCTAGACAACAACATTGTCTGGTATTATCATAGTCACGCTTCCTGTTACTTCAAATGTGAATGTATACTTTTTCAACCATTTACTTTTGAATTCTTTGTGTCTTTACATTTTCAGTACATGTCTTGGAGGCAGAATATTGTTTGATCTCTTTTATTCAGTCCCACTCTCTGACTTTTATATCAATACGTAATATACTTGTTCACATAGAATTTTTTTTTAAAAGATTTATTTATTTATACATACATGCTGGGGTACAGGCCAGAGGTGTGGGGCGGCGAGAGGGTGCACCAAAGACAGAGCAGGGAGCAGAACAGGCAGATCAGAAATACACTGCTGAGGGGAGCAGCGGGCGAGGCAGGAGAGGTCTGCTGCGCCATGTGGGATTCTCCCCGGCTGGCGTCGAACTCGCATCGCTGCTGCCGACAGCGCCGCAGCGCTTAACCGCTGCGCCACCAGGGAGGCCCTGTTCACATAGAATTTAATGACTGATATGAGTGGTTCAAGTCTACCACTTTTTCCTATTTGCTCGCCGGCTTTTTTGGTGGGTGGTGTTCCTCTGTTTCTCCTTCCTGCTGTAGTTTGGGATTTTATACACACACACACACACACGCACACATACATACACACACATACATATACATACATATATGATTTATATATATATATATATATGATTAGTATCCTGTTTTAATTTCTCTCATGACTTTAAAAAATTTCTTTGTGTTATTTTGAGTGATTTCTCTAGGAGTTATGATATGGTTTTAACTTAGAGTATACGTGGAGTTAATATTGTACCATTTCATCGACAGTGTCCAAATCTTACACTAGTAAAAGTCCACTAGGCCTCCTCACCCTGGGGACCGTTGCTATTCACTTCTATGTGCATCTTGAACTCCCTTTTCCTTGTGGGCTGCTTTTGTCGCGTTAAACCTGCACTGTCCAGTATGGTAGTCACCAGCCATATGCTGCTGCTTAAATATTTTTTTCTGTTTTATGTCTTCTTGCTTTCCCCCCTGGAACTTCAGTTGCACGTATGTTAAATTATTTCTATTGTTCACCCAAGTTTTCTTTATTTTTTTTCCTATCTCTATTTTTATCTTTTTTTCTATCTCTATTTTTAAATTGGATATATTTCCCTACCTGCTTTCAAGTATTGCAAGTCTTGTGCATTATTTCCCACCACTGAGTCTTATCAGGATCTCTATTATTTGATTTTTTAAATATTACAGCCCACAGCTTCCTGCTTCTTTGTGTGTCTAGTAATTTTTAATCTATGCTGAACATTACAAGACTGTAAGAAATCTGGATTATGTTATCTTCTTTGAAAGATACTGAGTCTTGTTCTGGAAGGCTGTAATATTTCTGGTAGCCCTTTTGCTCCTATGTGGCTGTTCTTTGCTCTGTGAGGATGCATATACTTGGGTTTGATCTGCATTCTAGTGTTTGATCCTTACTTCTAAACATGATCTTCGTGGGCACTTGAAAAACAGCCCAAAGTGAAGAGACACAGAACCCTGAGAAATGAGACCCAGGCACTGGTGCCAGGAGTTTACATGCTTCGTTGAAATGGAAACTGAGATTGTGTTAGTCATATCCCAGTCCCCCCCTACCCAGAAGCCTGCAAGCGGTCCAGCTCAAGGGCTCTGTCCCCCCAGGAAAAACTGCCAGCTCCCACTGCCCTGACCCCACCTCCCACCACTGGCCAGCAGTGCCCAAGCACCAACCTGGCTGATTCGCAGGCATCTGGCCCAACATGTCCCAACATGTCGCCGCTGGGCGACAAAACAATTCAATACAGCTCAGTCGTGACCGCAAACGTCACCAGCAGCCGAGTGGAAACATGAGGTTTCACAGCCTAGAGAAATGTGTAAATCTTCCCAAATCTCATGTTTCCTGTAAAGCTACCACCACATAAAAGATAAGTCAACGATATTGATAAGTAGATATACTACCAGTATTAAATACATTTTCTACTAAATTCATATTTGTCATTATTTTACAACAGATTTGTCATGTATTTGGTTTGTTATAAACAAGTCTCTATAAATTTCACGTGTGTGTGTGTGTGTGTGTGTGTGTGTGTGTGTGTGTGTGTATCTTCTTACCCACCCTGGAAAAAAGCCTGGAGATTTTACCAGTTCCCACTGGTTTAACTTGACTTATTGGATTTTCTCTTACATGGAAGTTGGAAATGTGGAACTTAAAGACATTTAACTGAAGACAGAGAGCCTTTCTGGGTCTTACAGGAATAGAGGCAAATTCAAAACAGAACGCTGATACCGAAGGGGTATTAGAAATGGGTTGTTTGATTGAATCTTGTCTGAATTATCAGTTACATAATAGGAAAAGTGTTAGCTGTGCTGCAGACTGGTCCGCCACTCATCTGGTTAATCTTCATCTAAAAGAGACCAGAGACTTCTCGGTGGCAATAGAAAGCCAACATTTTTCTTATTTAAGATGATTGGAATGACGGATGCATAAATCATAACATATGAAATTCTCCCATAACTTACACTCCTTTAATACCAAACATTTGTTCCAATTTCTCGCCCACCGGTGTGTGGGAGAAGCTGGACACGGGCTCCTGCTGACGCGTGCGTTTCATCAGTGTTACGCCGCCTGTGCCACCTCAGAAGTTGGAGGTCAGACCCCAAAGGAGAGGTGATGTGGGCGCAGATGCTTCCCCCCCACAGCCCTGGTCATCCCCAGACCCTCTCTTCTGCTCTGGCAAAGAATGTGGGAGCTTGGCCAATCATCCGGGGGATTTCGTGGGGATTTTTGGTGGTTGTATTGTGTTTGTTTCTTTCTCATTTTGTTGAGGTCACAAAATAGACCCCAGCTCCCGCCGAGGAACGGTGCCCATTTCAGCCCTTTTTGCCAAAGCAGGAGCCGAGGCCGGGGCAGAGGGTGGAGAGCTACCCAGAGATCCCCACACGGTGGGGAGCCCCCCACATGAACAAGGGGGAAGTGAGGGCACGGGGAGCCCAGTGACCGCAGAGGGGAAAGGAAAGCAGGGGTGTGAGTCCAGGAGCCAAGATGGAGAATGCAGAGCCCGTTGCTGGGGTAACCACAGCTCACACTCACACCATGAGCTTCGCGGTCAGCAAGCTTCCTCCAAGCCAGATTCCCGCCGACTGCACACCCTTCCAAGCCCAGAGAGGCCGAGTCACCGGCAGGCGGTCACACAGCAGCCCGCCGCAGGCAGGCCCCCGCCCTCTGCTGAAGCTGGCGCTGGAGAACACTGGGCACGAGAGCGCACGGGACGCGGCCCCAGGTCCTGAAGGGCTGTGACCCCGCGGGCAGGTGCCCAGCTGCTGGGACAGCTGGACGCCCCGGAGGGGGATTCCATCCTGTGCCTTTGGACTCTGCCACGTCCACCCAAGAGCGGGCAGTCAGAGGGAGCGAGAACCTGGGGGCTCTTTCTAACCAGATCATTCTGGAAGGGCTATGGCCCTGCCCTCGCTGCCCCGACACCCACAGCCCGGGCAGGGGAGAGGCGCTGCGGTCACTAGCGGAATAAGCCCACAGCGGGCGGACCTGGTGCCCACACTCGGGGGCCACGGGGCGTGGACAGCAGCCCGGGGGTGAACTCGGCCGTCTCTGCGGGGCGCAGTGCCCGAGGCGGACACCTCTGCTCGGCAGCAGCAGGCCGGGCTGGTCTCCGAGCAGGAGGGCGGCTCCCGGGGCCCGTCTGAGGGCTCACGGGCTCCGAGTCATGCGCCTTAATTGGGTCTCCCAACACAAGCCGACTTCCGCAGGGGGTGACCGGGGGCCCCCACAGCCGGCCCAGGGAGGGCAGGGGGAGCCAGGTCTCCCCTGGAAGGACCAGAAGTGGGGAGGCAGCCAGGCACGCGCTGCCTCGGGTGGGTGCAGGCTGGGTGCTCGCCGGCCGGCCACCAGCTGCCCTGGGCAGCCTGCCCTGCGGAGCATGAGCGAGAGCAGGCCCCTAGGTGGGCCCTAATGGGAGTCAGGAGGCCACACCTCGCCTGTCGGGAGCACCCCCACTTTGACTAGCAGTAAGGGGCTAAGTGTTCCCAGGGCCCCAGACCGCCCGTAGCCCCTGGCCTGTCCCCACCCCGCTGCCCAGGCCACCCGCCCCGGGGCAGACAGGCGAGGCCCGGGTTCTGGCAGGGGCCGGAGTCCGCAGTGTCCACCCCACAGTACTGCAAATACCCGTGCACCCCAAACTCACAAGCACACCCAACAGGCGCACTGCAGACACAGCAGAGGAGGGAGCCCCTCTCAGCTCCGTCCTCCAGCTGGGGCCCCGTCAGGCCAATCTGCCTGTCCCCCCAGAACACAGACCTCCTCTGGGTGGAGCTGTGACCCCAGAGTGCGCAGAGGCTCAGAGGACACCCTGAACTCACTCGAGAGCTCCCCTTGTGTCAGCCCCCCCTTATGCTTTATTTTGGCTACATTTCTTGAAATAAAGAAAACGGAGCTTAGCAGTCAGCCCCCCCACGCGGCCAGGAAGCAGAGGCCCCGCCTGCCCCGTGCAGAGCCTCCCGCCTGAGGGTCCTTGGGGTGCCTGGCCGCTGACCCCTGCTGGGGGGGGTGCCCTGCATGTGGGTCCCCTTCTGGCGTGGATGTGGCTCCCCAGGCCCGATGGTGAGGGGGGTGGGGAGGGGTCAGGCAGGGCCAGCAGGCCGGCGGGCCTGTCCGCGTGGAGGGGCAGCTGCTGGCCACCAGCTGGACGTCAGTCCCCAGCGCGCCTCTGGCTGTGCGAGGGAGAAGCCGCTGACCCGCCGCCCGCCGGCTCCTCGCGGGCTCCCTCGCAGGCGGGGGTGAGGGGCTGACCCGGAGGCCCCAGACCCTGCTGCTCCGTGGGGTGCTGCTGTGGTCATGGCAGCAGCAGCTGCACAGGGAGGACCCGCCGTTGCCCGGGGGTCCCCGCCAGCACCCCGCGTCCACTACCCAACGTCTGAGCCCCCGACAGTGCACGGTGATGCGGGGGCCTCGGGGCTGCGGGCCCAGCCCCTCGGGGGTGCGTGTCCTGACAGCGCGGCTCTCGCATGCGGAGGGCCCGCGGGGCGCGAGGAGCACGCAGAGAGGGGCCGGGGGGCGCGGGGAGCACACTGCCTGCGCATGCTCTGTGAACCCGGGATTGGTGGAGGCGGAGCCGGACGACAGACAGCGCAGGGGGGCGGGGGGGCCTGCGGAGCCAAGTGCCGACTCTGCGGGCGCCAGACGCCCCCACCGTGGCTCTGGGGTCCGGGTTGCCGGCCGGGGCCTGCCCGCCCCACCTCCCTGCCAGTCCTCCCGGCAAGCCGCCCCAAAAGGCTGCTGGAGCACGGAACAGCCCCCACGGCCTGGGGGTGCAGCGCAGCTCCCACAGCGCCCCCAGCGGCTGGAGGGCGGCTCCACGGCCGGGGGCCTGCAGCGGGCCTGTCCCCCGGTCCCTGTCCCCGTGCCCAGGGCAGAGGCCTGGACTCTCCAGTGAACACAGGGCAAGTACTTGACTTGGGGTGAGCCCAGGAAGCGTGGCGTGGGGTGGGGAAGTGGGGCGCCACTCACATGCGTCTGGCGACTGTGCACCTGCAAACTCACACAGGCGGCCCAGACCCCCAGACCCCCGGACCCAGCCGTGGCTGACTCTGGAGCTGGACAGGGCTGGTCGTGAGGGAGGGCGCTGGCCTGCCTGCCGGGTCGCCGTGAGGAGAGGGGACGAGGACGCAGGCGCAGAGAGGAACGGCCGCGGGGGTGGGGCACGGGGTCCACGGCCCAGGAGGGGGCCCGGGGAGCCGCCCTGGCCCTGGCTTCGCCTCCTGGCTGGGAGGCGAGGTGTTCTGTGTTGGGGCCCCCTCCCGCCCCCCGCCCCCACCCCCACCCGTGGTTTCCTGCTTTGGAGGTGAGCCGACCCGATTTGGCATTTGCAGCCCAGCCCAGGGCCTCAGAGCCGCCCGCCAGTCCAGGCAAGCCGTGGACTCACAGTGCGCCGTGTCCGAGGCACCCCCGGCCCTCCAGGCTGCCCCTCCTGGGCTCTGCCCGCGCTCGGCCCAGATGACGGGGGCTCCAGGCTGGCGAGACGCCGCCACCGCCGCCTCCCAGCAGGAGCGCGGTTAAGTGGGCTGCTCGGCCCTAATGGCTGCCGCGGTGCTCGGGCGGCGGTGGGGCGGGGAGCCGCTGTGGGCCCAGGGGGCCGCTGGGGGGCAGGACCCCCACCGCCTGCGCGCCGAGCTGTCCTGCGGGAATGCGGCTCCCCAGGCTGTCCACAGAGGCTGGGTCTGGCTGGCGGCCTGGGGGACAGACAACTGCACCCCACGGACCAGAGTTTTGGGCAGGGCAGGGCCGCCTGCGCTGCGGGAACGGTGGACCTTGGTGCCTTCAGTCACGTCTCCAAGTCCCCTGGGCACCCCTCCAGGGAGTCGCCCCTCCCCACCCCGCTGGGCCGGGGCGCTCCTCCATCCTTGGTTCTCAGCCGGCAAGCTCAGCGCAGCGCTGGCTGGGACCCCGCGTGCCTTACCTGCGCACCGAAGCAGGTGCGCTCCGGGGGGCGGCGCCCAAAGCCGGGGTGCTCCTCCCCTCCCTCCCCACCCCGGCAGTGCAGAGTGGACGCGCGCAGCGCACGGAGGGGCAGCGCGCGCCCCAGTGGGGCTGGGCAAGCAGGTCTTATTTAATTAATGACTGGTTCTGTAATCGCTGTTTCAGGGCGCGCTGCTGCCGCCGTCTGCTAGGGGCTTTCCAGACAAATTTGGCGCCAGTGGCCTAATGTGGGCGCTGCGCCTGCGTGCCAAGGGACCACGGGGCTTCATCCATCATCCGGGCCCAGCCACAGCAGATCAATACAGCTCCCACTCGCGGGCAGGCCCGCCCGACCTGGGCCGGCGCCGCCTCCCCCTCCGGCTCCCGGGGACTCTCCCCCGGCGCTTCCTCCGCGATGGGACGTCAGGGGGAGCCGCTCTCCCTCCACGCTGGTCAGGGGCCGGCGCAGCCCCCAGGGTCAGCGCAGCAGCTACAGCCCCATGCACACACCCTCTGTGCCCCCCTGGGGTGCGCTGAATCCAGGCTGGGAGTTTTGTCAGCCCCGGACCTCTGCTCCCCCTTGCTGGAACTGTTTTCCCCTCCAGGGCAACCCCAACGGTGAGCCTTGTCACCCCATCGGCCCTTCCCTGGGACCAGCTGTGCATCTGCCTCCACACCAGCTCCCACGGCTCCTTCCTCTCGGGGGTCCCCAGCTCAGTGGCTGGATGGGGCCCCCAGATTCTGCCGCCAGGTGGGTCAGACCTGCAGGGCCTAACAGCCACATTTCTGTGGAGTGAATCATCTCCCCAAAAGGCGTCACCCTTACCGCAGCCCCTGTCCAAGCGCCTCATGTGCGTGTCACTGAAGCCGCCCGCTCTGCGACCAGTAGATGGAGGCGGCTGGCGCGCCCCGGGTCTCCTGGGTACTCTCCACCCCGCTTTGACAGCGCAGTGCCCAAGGCGGGGCAGACGCTGCCCTGGGCCTCCTCTCACGGGGAAGCAGGCGCGCAGAGAACCAGCAACGGAAACCTCGGGGCAGAGAGGCAAGCCCTGGAGAAGCAAAGGGGGCTCAGCGGGGAGGCGGGGTCCCTGGACTGGGCTGGGCCCGCCTCCTGGGGAGCAGGGAGCCTTGAGGGCTCAGCTGGCCGGGGCTTCCCCCCCCCCCCC